>JAHLJT010009436.1:28474509-28542285 GCA_031308135.1 Acheta domesticus
TTGCCACACGACTGTTTCACCCACTAGGTAAATTTGTGTTTTGCCCATCTGTTTAATGACGTATAAGAAACTAGACTGTAGGAGGATGTTTGTTTTGTATGGTATAAACGGTTCGCCTACTCTTGTTTACGACACTGACGTAAGCAACGTGAACAGGAAGCCTTCTCTACTTCCTGGAAACAAATGAATATGAACAACGTATGAATATTTATTGTGCGTTGCTTATTATCGGTGCACACTTCTGATCTTTGAACCTCAGTCACGGTACAGCACGAACAAAATACGTGTCCTGGAAACAAAACGTCTTCCGTATGATAATGTGTTTTCAAGCGATTTTTGTTTGTGTACATTTTTTTCTTAGTATTCATGGAATTCAAAAATTGACTTATTATGTGAGTTTCTTGGAAAAAAACGGTGACGAAGATACGTTTTATTGCTAATGATCTCATCGAACGTTGTGTATGTTTAGTAAAGCAATTGGAATTTATATAGAATAGTTTCATGTCTGAAATCGGCATATTATGACAATTATGCGATTGTAAGTTTCATCACTTGAAGAATTCTAGATTGAAAAGAACTTCTGAGCGGCATCCGAAAGTAGTAATAGTCTTGACGGGCTAGTCCGTCTTGGTGGTGCAGGATTGTAAATAAATAAGTGTCAAATAAGTGCAGTAAATGGAATTCAAGGATGCACTCTAGGGTTACTGTGTCTGTTGGGACACCACTTACTAACCCCGTCAGTTGAATATTAAACCCTGAATATTCGCATTTTATTACCGAATTCCCTGTGTCCTCGTGTGGTTTTTGTGCACCCCCTTCCCTCTGCTTTTTGTGTCGTCTCGTCCCTTGCGTGTCCATCGTGTCGGGAGTGTGTGTGTGTTGACGGGCGGGCGGGTGCTGGTGGGCAATTAACCCAATCGCGAATCGCTGGCCGAGTGGGCATGCGCAAGTTCTGCCCGGGGAGCGACGAAGCCCGGCTGCCCATCCCGTGCCCACCCCGGGCCGGGCGCGCCGGCGGAAGCTGCGGGGGCGGCGGAGGCGGCGGCGGCGGCGGCGGGGGCGGCGGGGACAGCGGCGGCGGCCGCCGCCCACGGTATGTGCAGTCCACGATACGGCCGTCTACGGGTAAGCCAGTGAATCGTTCATTGGCACTAGCCCAAAAGAACCACGCACGGAAAGCTTCGTTTCTAGTGACGAATTACCAAGGATGTGTGGGAATGAATATATGAAAGATATTAGCCACAAAATTAAAACGAATCTCGTATCGGACCTTACACATCTTCCAAATGTAGTTAATTTTTTCGGTAATTGAAAGAAATCATTAATATATCTTTGAACATGTTTTAAAAATAATGATGTGCTTTATGATTTTAAGATATAAAAAATGTGTATTAAAGAAAACGTCTCAAATCATTTTGTTATTTGGTTTTAACTGAACTGAAGTTTTGCTCGTTGAATCATTAAATGAATTGTACATTTCAGAATAATATATTTTTGGTGATGAGATATCTGTTGTGAACTAGCAAAACGTATATTTGAATGTAAATGATAATATTTTAATGCCGTAGAGTTAGTGGTGATTTCAGGCTTTTCTTTAATGCCACTTTTGGAACCTCGTAGATAACTTTGAGCGTATGTACAATTGGGAGCTCGAATGTTTAAATGAGTGAATGTGTGTTTGTATGTATGAGTGTGTGTGTTTGTGTGTGTGTGTGTGTGTGTGAGAGAGAGAGAGAGAGAGAGAGAGGGAGGGAGGGGGAAGGGAAAAAAGCGGATAGGCGGGAGAGGAAAAGAAAGAGTGAAATCGTAGAGAAAGGGACATATGCACTTTTTCCACTATGGCGATAGTAATTGTAGAGGTAACGTAGGCAGAGTGAGAATGGTTTCGGAGAGAAATGAGTAAAAAGATAAATGATATAGGTAAGTAATTTACATCTGTGTCAAGCTAGACAATACGTTGTTGTTGTTGTTGTTATTATTATTATTATTATTATTATTTATTACTAATTTTATCAATCACTAAAGGTGTTTTATATTTGCACAGAATGTACTTAAAATACGACCTGCTTAAAATGACAGAAATAAGTTCGAAAACTCCCAAAATTAGGGATTTGAAATTTACTAGACTCTCGCAATTGTGTGCTCTTTAAACATGATGCTGGTAAAAAAATCCTGTTCATGTTTTCCTTCGTAATTGTACCATTCCCCATTTACCAGGTCTCTCCGCGCTCAAGGGAGGCTTAGAAGCATGGCTTGTGCCGGCTGTGCATCTGTCGGCACGACATTGTTCCCACAGAAAACGGCTAGTGGCAACAATGCGGCATCAACGCAGTTGCAACCGTCCCAAACCAGGCTTGCACTCCTCGCTCGAGCGCGAACGGGAGCCTTTGGATCAGCCCCTGTGCTACTCGCAAAATGAGACGCAGGTCCGTGACGTGACGCAGGGTGGACTCGTGTTGAGTTTCTGATAACCACTGCGTATCGGACGCGCGCACGAGCGCGGGTGCAATAAGCAGAGGTTATCAGCGAGTCAGCCTGCGTCACGTCACGGACCTGCGTCTCACTTCGCGACCTGCCTAACGAGCGCCGTGTGCTTGCTTCGCAGCTTCAACGCCGCCGCCGCCGCCAACGCCATCCCGGGCAACACGGTGGACGCGGGCCAGGGGCAGCTGGTGTACCCGGGCCAGTCGGCCAGCGCGTCGCACTACGCCGGCGCGTTCAGCGGCGGCCAAGGGGGCGGCACGGGCTTCGGCTACGGGCACGGGGGCGCGGGCGGCGCGGGCGGCGTGGGCGGCACTGACGCCGGCGCGCACGCCCCCTCCAGTTTCAGCGACTTCGGCGCGGGCGGTGCGGGCGGCGCGGGCGGCGGCGGCAGTCACGTGGGCAGCGGGCTGGGCGGCGCCGCCCACGGCGCGCAAGCGTCTCTCGCCGTCAACAACCGCGGAGGCTTCGGGCAGGCGCAGCTCTTCCCGGACCCCGGCCTCAACTCGCGCATCGCAGGTACGGCACCACGCCCCTCGGACGTCGCCCCTCTCCCTCCTACTCCGAACCTCTTCTAGACGCGCTCTCTTTCCATCTCTCTCATAACCGAGGTCACCGCAGTGCCTCTAACCAGGAGTTTCCAGGGTTTGAGTCCCGACGGTTGGCAAAGCTAGGTGTAATTTAGCGGCTGTCTGGAGGAGAAATCTAGCGGTCGGCTACTCTGATTGGTAGTTTTCCGTGGTTTCTCCGATCAACACCCGGCGAATGCCCGGAGCAGAACCTTAACAAACGGGCCACGGACCACACGCGATCTTTCCTTCCTCTTCCTTGTATCTCCTCTTCTTACTCACACACTCACACTACACTACCAGTCATGTCGGGAGACCAGCTGGGAGTTTAGAGTTTGTCCTGGCTGGGGATGGTACCATGCTTGTAGGTGATACCTTGTTGGGGAAAATCCCTGCAAGCCAACGTAGGTCGGCGCCTGATCTCACTATCCAGCGGGGGACGATCACCGCCTCCCCCCTCGACATAAAACAAACGCTACACTACACTACACAGCGGCATGGCGGGATCAACGAGTAGTTGACGGGCCCGCAATGACTAATCAAAGAAAATTAGTATGGCAAAGAGTATTTTATTTTGCCATTAAAGGCCATGGTATATTTTATTTTGGTTTTAACTTTTCCTTTTGTTCATATGCTGAGTGTTCCTTCATCATTGCAATATTATTTTATGTGCCTTTTTACATTCTTGCTAAATGAATTAGAAAACTTCTGAAACTTAATAAACTAAGCACCGGAGCGACTTAAATTAACATGGCTACCGCCTCATATGTTGAGAATGATTCGATAGTACAGTCGATTCCGGTTTTAGCGAATTTCTGGAGACTAACATTTTGGTTCA
The DNA here is from genome assembly GCA_031308135.1 of Acheta domesticus. Lineage (NCBI taxonomy): Eukaryota > Metazoa > Arthropoda > Insecta > Orthoptera > Gryllidae > Acheta > Acheta domesticus. The sequence goes on from JAHLJT010009436.1 coordinate 28,478,398, forward strand.
CTATATTAGAGATTCACTACATCCGACGATGTGAAAATTAAAACAGAATTTCTCCACAATAATTAATTTTATTATCTTAGAGATACAGCAAAATACATTAACATCACCAACTGAAAATTTCAATATCTTTATTTGAGCTTAAAAATAAATTATTTTCAATTATTTGCTTCGTACATGTTTTATTAATGATTTCTCCAGATCCTTCTCGAGTTCGTACACTCTTCATACTTGATTCTGCTTTGTCCACTGACTAAGTATCGTAATGCAGTCTTGACACCCTCCAATGCCTCTTGCACTGTTGTGGAACACTGTCCCACTCCCCGAAGGACCTTTTATTCGCCTATTAACATACGAGATCCTTTCGGTAGCGGCGTGGCGCAAACGGCTAATGAATCTGATCGCTGAATGAAACATTCCGGGTCCACTATCTCCACCTCAGGGGAGACTTCTTGGATTATGACCTCCGACGATGTTTTATCCGAGCTGCCTAATGTTGGAATTTGTGTCACTGAGGTGATACATTTTTTTCAGGAGGGAATTAATTTCCAGGACATATTTCCTACGTTCACAATAGCCGATGTTTAATGTTCACTATAACCGAATCTTCTTATGCTTATTTGTAACGCAACTAAAGCGGGACCAGTGACTTTAAGTTCAATTATAACCGAGAGTTCACTAATACCAACTCACGATAACCAAAGTTGACTGTATATCTTCATAGTTTTCATGAATTTATTCTAAAGAGTAATGGATGCAACTCGTAGAAAAGTACTTGGCGCACTAATTTGAAAATGCCGACATCTCGTTCGTACGCCAAAGACTCACTTTCCGTCCTAGTGACGCAAACAGGGAGTGGAGCGTGTGTCGAGGCTGACGCGACGCCTGTTGCAGGTGACATCGCGCCGCTGAGCGGCAGCGGCAACTTCGGCGTGTTCTCGTCGTCGTCGTCGTCGTCGCACAGCGACGGCAGCGGCAAGACGCAACCTTCAAGCAGGCCACGGTGGGCGTCAACGACAACGGCAAGGTCACCACCTTCTCCGTGAAGGACCCTTGAGCGCCCTAGCCCTGGCCCTACGGCCCTTCCGCCCCGCGCGCGCGCGCTCGCTCGCTCGCCTTTTGTACTTACGTTTGGTGCTCTTTACTAATAAACCTTTCTCAAGTAACAAATCAGTTGATGGTCGTCTTTTACTGTGCTCCTGTTTCGATGTTTTCCCGTTACATACACGTTCCTTTAGGGGCCGTTTACGCACGAAGGACGTTATATGTGCTAATGATCGAACGGCAACAAGAAGCCTTCGATCCAAAGGCTTTTTGTTGCCGCTCGATCAAAAGAGCCAGTTAACCCACCGTGGTACATAAAAGATTCTATTTTTTACCTAATTTTAATAATTCAGGTTTACTCATTAATTAGATTTTAACTTGACACGGTTTGTGTTCTCATATTTCCTTCTCATAATTCCTTCCATAAAGGTATATGTAGCATGATTGAACTGTGTTCTCATTTCCCTCGTAATCATATTCCCTCGTTTTATATTCTCTTTCCCCTGTTTTCATACTTTCTTCGATCCTCTCTACCCAGATAAGCTATGCGGTGTACATCGAGCTTCATATCAAAGACAATTACAAAAAATAATGTCAGTAAAAAAATTATAATAGTTATTTATGCACCAAGAGCATTATAAGGGTCATTCAAATGGTCGCCCGAGATCATTAGAACCAGTTAACACCCGTGGTACACGATTTTATTTTTTAACCTAATTTTAATATTAATATTTACTTATTTACTCATTAACTTATTAATTTAACACTGTCATTTGATATTTCCCTCCCATAGTTCCCTCCATAAGAGAACATGTAGCAACATTCAACTGTTTTCATATTTCCCCGTAATCACGATTGTCTCAATGCAGGTAAGTTCTGCAGTAGATACCGAGCTCCGTATCGAAGACAAGAAGCGATAAACATATCAGTAAAAAGTAAACGTATTTTGACCCCCTCCCTCCTTAATACAATTTTGTAACAAAAATATTCTATTGAAATTGATGTAAATTCTTCCTGTTGATCCTGGTATAATTGGAATTTTTTTGCCAATCCCACATGTTCATTCTATTCTTCGAAATGTTTATAATTTATATAATTCCTTAACATATCTAAATGTGGTGCTCTCATAAATTGCCTAATGTAACTATTTGATTTGACAAACCTTCAAGGTTTTTGTGAAATGTAATGCTTTGATGTAAGAGCAATGCAAATATTTAACTCAATAATTGTAAATTCTATTGTTTCATGTTAATTTTTATAACATTGTTAACCGTTGCCATAATTGCTCTTGACAAGGCACGTACTAAACGTGCGAAACGTTGAGCCATTAATAAATGTTTTTTAAAGTTTAATTCCTGAAATCAATATTGATTGATCCTATATGGTCAAAATATATATTTATTCGTACCATCTACACCTCTAAAAATATTGTATGTCTCTCCGAAGTTGAGTACCAACACACCCGGCACCCTCCTTGAAGTTATGAGGACTACAAAGATATAATTTTATTAGTGTGCAAATCATTAACGCATGAAGCACCATTGCATACAACACCTCGATGCTTGGGGCATTTCGACACCGGCATTATTTAATTTTGCAACAAATGTGGTTGTTGTGTAAGTCTTTATCACTTTTCAATTTATTTCTTTAGGTAAAAGCATTTTTCAAATTCTATAAAACTGATTCTTATGCAATATTTGACCATACTTCGGCCACGGGTGTCATTTCAACATCAAGTGTGTCATTTAGTGTAGTTCGAATATGATACCGTCTTGAGGCGCCATGTTCTTACCTCCGCCTTGGTGTCCGTATAGTTCATCGCATTTGCTCCAAGCCCCAGCGCGGGTCGTTTGGTATCATACCACGTGTTGGAATTATAGCATAATACTCTAAGAGGAATAATAAGTATTCTGTGGAAACGTAAGCAAAACAGTATCCTTCGTGAAGACCGTGAACTGTGAGATGGCTTACGCATCACACGCAACATCTTTATACTATAATTGATGGTTATGAGGTCCGTGGGAATGTTTTTAGTGAAGGTCAGTTTTATAAAAGTAAATTCATTAAGCCATGTTTAGTGTTCACTATGTAAGTTTTTTACTTTACCGTACACTATACGTATGTTATATAATGCTGCGCGAAAAACGATGGATTTTCAGCAGAAAAGCTCTTATTACAGGGTCCTGGTAACGAAAAAGTGGATAAATCCAGTTGCTAAATTAAGAAAAAAATCTAACACGTGATGCAACCAGAATCCCTGTTTTGTGGGTTCTCGATATCGAAAAAAGCAATTTAATCCTTAACTTGGCAAGATTGAAAAAACTTAAAAATAATAATGTTTTATAATCTCTAAGATTCTTTAGAATTTTTATAAGATTTTTGAAAGAATATGTATGTTTCCAACTGTTACCAATTGCGAGATCTGAATTTGTAACATAATGTTACATTGCCAAATCCGGTGAATTCTAAATTCGTAACAGATATGGTACATTGACAAGTTTATGTAGAAATAGGAAGACAGAAATAATATGAATCAACTAAAGATGTGGCCAGAAACAAATTTATTTTGATATCACAATGAATCATAAATTGTACAATTTATGATTCAAAAAAGGGTAAACACTTAAAACAACTATATTAAATGAAAAGAAAAAATACAAACAATACGCATACATTATAAACCAAAGAGTGAAAATACAAAAGAACTACTTTGAATGAAAAGAAAAAAAGCAGTTTCTCTTTTCATTGAGGCAAAGTCTGACCTTGCATTTCATGCACTCAATGAATGACGTACCGCCAGGGCAATAGCGACATCTTCCCCGTGATGTATAAAATGGCAAATGGCCAACGCAATCAGTCCTAATGTCATCTTGCATCACTTTGGATGCATACTTCCTTTGTTTTTGTGATGATGGCAAATCATCCACGCTTCGATTTCTTTTAGGGGTTCCCCGATCTAGAAGCAATAGGCTACTAGCAATTGAATTTCTGAAGGCTTTTAGAAGCATAAGTTTGGAGGTGCTTTTTGATAATTATGTTCTCTTCTATAAATTATCCAAGCGTTGGTTACACACAAGTCTAACACATGCGAGAAAATTGCCATGTACCATCTGTGTGTACGGAATTCAGTTCTGTGGAGGGCAATCAGCATGTTTGCCAAATCTACACCTCCCATGTGAGAGTTGTACTGCTTTATTACAGCTGGGCAAGGCACATCAACCTTTCCTTTTGCCTCTTTGCTGAATCTCTTTATTTTCCCTACTGGCTCATCAGCAACAAAGGAGCTTGCCAATGCCACAGCCTTATTGTCAAACCATTTGACTGTAGCCAATCTCTCGCTGTTGCACGTGTACACTTCAAACGATCCCTTCCCTCCTTCTTCAGATCTTTATCACTCTTGAAAGGACAATTTCTGATGCGATCTGAACGGATTGTGCCCAATGAGAGAATACCAAATTCTTTTCTCAGATACTCTATGAGTTCGAAACTGCAAAAAAATTATCGAAGTACACAGCAGAACATGGCTTATCTTTGATCGTTTTGCACAGAGACACAACAATCGATCCTCCAAGGCCAAGAGCTTGCTCACTTCTACTGAGTTCTCGTCCTCTAAATGTATCTTCTCCCCCATACATAATAAAATCATACACAAATCCAGATACACCACATCGAGCAACATTTTGAACCCCCATTTTCTAGGCTTGTTCTGGATATACTGTCTTCTAGAACCTGCCCGATTACCTTTGTATGGAATCATCATTTCGTCAATACTTTGCTCCCTCTCCTCCTCAATTGCCAAGCATTTTTTTTCTCACAATCTCTAAAATTTGTCTTACTTTGTAATAACGATCTGTTGCGTCACAGGCGGAATTGTCCGTGAAATGAAGAAATTTTCTAATACTTTGGTATTTTTTTCAAAGGCATGATTGAGGCTATTGCCTCATATCGGTAGTCAGAAGACCAATAATCTGTGTAGGCAGATGCAATCATTATACCCATTTTCAGTTCAATAGCAATAAAGTCTCTAATATCATTGATAGTAAAATTTACAGAGCTGCCAGTTTTTTGAGCAGAGTACAAGTTTGACATATTTACAATAATTTCAAAAAGTTCATTGGAGAAAAAACATACTAAAATATTCATAAGGAGTCTTCACATCTATACAATCAGTCAAAATGTCCGTAGGGATATCCACATCATATAAAAACGGCTCCTTCTTCCATTCATAACTTTTTTAAATATTTTAATTTTCGCCCTTTCATTATTTGTTTCGGCTTTGGAATTTTAGCTGGCGACGTAACAACAGGTGCATGAAACCACTCTTTCTTGTTCACTGTTTTCCGAAGCGTCAGGAAGCGTCTCAATCTGAGGGTTGTCCGGCAAATCATCAATGCTAGGCATTGTCAAAAATTCCTCCAAATTTGGTAAAGCTAATTCAAATTATCTGAAGGAGGCAGATCAATAATCTCCCGGAGATGATTTTCTTTCAAAATTCTTGATAACAGGTCCTCTTCAGGATCATAATTTTCCTCTTCTTCAGAATCTGCTCCCGGTTTTGGGAGCAGATACATTATCTTCTCAGCCCTTGACATATACATATTCGCACTGAAAAAAAATCAAGAGACCTTACGTAGATATGTACAAATATAAATAATGAGTGGTACAATGTAAATAGATTTCTCACATATATTGCAGTGCATTTGGCAATGTGACACATGTGTTACATATGTTTAGAGCCCGAAAAATACGTACATACATCTTCTAGCTACTGAAAACAATTTAAAAATTGCTAAGAGATACTTTAAATAACAATTTACCTCAATTTCAAGATATAAAATGCAGCCAAATTAAAAAGTATAACAAATAAACACACAGCATTGGCACGCTGACTGCAAAAGGCGGGAAATCGCTAACGTATGAATTCAAAGGCTTATCGTAGGCAAAATCGAAGTGTTGAATGGTACCTAGCGACATCTATTAGTTGATCAGGCTATTGAGTATAGAAAACTGTCAACAGATAGCTCTACCAGTCTCCCAGTGATTATTAAGGGCCTCCGAAGAAAATGTGACACATCTGTTACAGCGTCAAGTTAAGGGTTAAAGCGAAGCGTCTGTCTATCCGTCTGTCTGTGAACAACGCTAGCGACTAAACAGTCCAGCCGATTTTCTTCAAAATCGATACACCCCGATCGATCTGGCTGATCTCGTAGCCCCTTAAATTTGAAATCCATATTTTAATTTTGGCGGGTACTTGACGTGAAGCACATAGAACATTTAAAAAATTTAAAAAAACAGGCCCCAAATTTTTTCTTTTAAATTTCTTGTGAAAATAGAGTAAAATACACTTTAAAGTGGCATAGATCCGATTTTCACGGTTAACTCACGGAGTTTTCGAAAATTGCGAAAGTTGAATTTTTTTACGTGTTTTCCTACAACTACAAATTGCAGATAGAGATTTTTTCTTCAAATAAAATTTGTTATTCATAGCGAGTTCTTTAAGGTCATGTACATTTTTTTTGAAAAGTTTAGTAGTTTTCGCGCAATATTGCGTGCAATATGTGCAATTTAAAAAGAATACAAAACAAGACTCTCAAAACGGCTCCAATTTTTTTCTTTAAACTTTTAGTGGGGATAGTGCTAAATTTACTCTATTAGACGACATAAACGCCATATTGCTTTATTCTTTTCTTTTTTCATAAAATTGCAAAAATGTAATTTTTTGACATTTCTCACGTCGTTAATATTTATATTAGTGGCAATTTCTTGACATTATATTAATGAGTACATGTGCTTTAAATATAACAAGTTAAATTTTTGGAAAACTCAACCGTTTTCTGTGAAAACTAGCTCAAAATCCCACATTTTCAGAAAAACTCAAACGCCATTTTCTCATAAATGGCTCAAAATTGACTCGTGGAATTTTCTACCTCCAGGTATCTCAGCCAGCGGGAGTCCACTCCAGCCGGGAGAAGCTCTTGAATTCCCGGTAATATAAACGCCATAAAAGAGTATACGGAAATACAAACGCCATATATCCAGTGGTGAATGCTGAGTAAGTATGAACACTCTTTGAGTAATTCAAACTGTTGCCGCCCATGGCGTTCATATCAGCGCTTAGGTCCCTGTGCGAACACAACGCTTGGTCTTTTCACGACTATGCACAAAGACAAGTATTCAGATCAGGAAACCGAAAGGTTAAGGCGAGTATAGAAGAGTAAAATCGTCAACAATCTCAGTCTTTCATAATTGTAGGTAGAACTAAAAACAACTACAAATAATTCTTGAATTCACGACCACACTATTGATTGTAGGAGAGTTCCATGGTTTTTGGTTCAATTCATTTTTTTTTCCTTTTAGTTCGCCAACGTTTCGGAAATTTATTGTTCCCTCATCAGGTCATCCAAAAAATGGAGCCAGATACTGGAAGTAGTTTTGTACTGGTGCCCTGTTGCCATGTGTTTGGATGTTTGGATGATTGGCATTATGGTGTTTAATATTAAACCTTAGCAACCCCTGATGAGGGAACAATAAAGTTCCGAAACGTTGGCGAACTAAAAGGAAAAAAATGGACCAAAAACCATGAAACTTTTCTAAATCAACTACTTTGAAAACAGAAGTCTGAACAAACGGTCGTTTTTTGCAAATATATTTTACTCTCTACCAATATATTTTCAACTCTAATTAATGATTATTCCATAAATAATCATCAAACATCATTTTTCTCTTTGAAGGTAAAAAATTAATTATTATTATTAATAATTTTAATATATTTTTTCAAAATGATCATTGAATTTTAAGTAAGTACTCTTCTCTCTGGAAGTTATTTATTTGTAAACGACACAGGGACTCAAAAACAATTATTTAATTACTGTATTTTTCCCTGTGATTCGTTTCTCAGCACAAAATCATTGAAAATGCGTATAAATATTGAATGCAAAACGTTAATTAACATTCATTTAACAGTCGGGGCGTAGCGTCCATGGATGTGGATGATGTGTTACATACCCTGACAATATCAGCTATTTTATTTTAAAATGATTGTATATTGCCAATTTGTTATTTCCTTTTTTTTCTACAAAATATTTCGTTATATTTCAAACATTGCGCCTTTGAGAATTCGCTTCTTCACAAGGATGAACGAATCAGTCTGAAATACCGCCTAGCCTGAGCTGAGAATCTGATGCACACTGACCCATTACATCCAGGGTGCCTACCGTGGTGCCTACGAAAAAGCTGTCCTTTTACAAAACTTCATTGTTCTCTTTGGTGTTTGTAAGAGAACGAGGTTAATTAATGAACATTGTCGTTTTATTACCATATTTTAATGCATTTAGCAACTATATATTTGTAGCCAATTTAGGTTAGGGATTGTGATGGTTGAATGCACAAGGCTATGTAACTGTGCAATCCACATATGTGCTCTGTAATGGCGAGCACCACGTGATCCACAGTGCTTACATAATTATGGAGTCGTATTTGTGTGCCGTGGACAAATTATAGCACATGAGAAACAGTAAAAAATATTTGAAAAAAATATGAGAGGATAGAATTTTATTTAAACAGACAACACAGGCTATGTTGAGCAATACAACCAAAAACATTGGAAATAAACAACGGTGATATAAGGGATAAATACAACGGTGATATAAGGGAAAATAGGGAAATTCTGTCACACTTCATTCGAGTTATATGCTTTTTTGGGTGAGAAGGGCTTGTATTTTCTAGCCATAATGAAAATAGGGGATCATCAAATACAAAAAATTTCATGGAATATATAAGTGAAATAATGAAATATGATAAAACTGACAAGGATCATATAAAAATTACAGTGTTTCGTGCAATCTACCAAGAAATTAAGATTCATTGGATTTCAAGTGTGAGTACGCTTATGTCCCATGAAATTAAAAATTAAATTTCTAAAGCCTCTTTTGTCTCCGCCATGCTAGATGAAACCCTTGATGTAAACAGCAAAGGACAACTGTCAACTGATTTTCATTACGTGTCTATAAATTGATTGATTTTCTCTTTCCTATTATATTTTTATTATAGATCATTGTGTTCCATTTTATAAATTATGCCAATTCCATTGGGTTCGAAATCATATGAATTGGACAATTTTGAAAATCATTGGGTTTGATAGTCCTCTTATTATTAAAGTATGAGGACACACATTTATATTTTGCTAGGTCATGAACTTAAATCAACTTTTTCTAACTTTCAACCAGTAAACTTCATGAAATATGTGAGCTATTATTACTTTTACTGGATCAGTTTTCTGTGCCCTAATTGATCAAAACGACAGAAATGGTATGGATGAATAAAAAATATTTAAATTATAATTAAAGTTTTAAATTATTTTCTCATTTCTCGAATAACATACCCTAAGCCAAAACTCAGGCTACGCCACTGATTTAGGTCAAATATTACGCGATTTGACTAAATCGAAATTCTTTGTATGTTTTATATCTGTATCAATTTGGTGAGAGTAATAAGTGGAGAATTATACAAACTGAGAATTCAATTAAATAAATCACTATGAAGGTATAAAAACAACATAATTATTTTTATATATTTTATCCTTATCTTATATAGTACATGCAATCGTACATGATTAATGAAAATATCTACTTTCATAAATTGTTATAACAAATCCTCATACCACTTTTATAAATTATTTTGTCCTGGATTTATTTAGTTTTATTTTGGGCAACAATTTACTGTAATACTAAGCAAAACGTCATTCAAATACTTTTACCAAATACATTTTAGGTTTACTTCTCGTTATAAGATTTTCTTAATACTAATAATAGCTAAACTGACTAATACATGAACTTTCAGAATTATAATTTAAAACCAATATTTTTTTAATGTATAGTGACGGTACGTATTGTTCACACTCAGTAAACGTAGAGTTAGTAAATCACTTCGAGATCCTGAGGAAAGCAGAGAAGATCAAATTCTAATAGCAATGTACTGTAAAATTAAAAAGAAAGAAAATTATAGTATTTTATTAAAATTTGAACCAATTACTACATTGAAAATTATTTTAAACATCGTGGTTTACATAAAATTGATATTTTTATGCTTTCAAAGGATTTGATATGAAGAAAACCTTAGCAACGCCGGGTATTTTGCTAGTTATTATATAATCGATACCTCGTCATTCTGAGAGAGATATCAAAATTACATTAAAGAGAGGTAATGGATGAACGGTTGGTGGCTTAGGGCGCGATTTTAAGAAAGATTGTTAATAGAAAACCTCACTATTCTAGATCTTCACAATGTTTCACAATGTTATGGTGTTGATAATGTTACTCGATTAGTCGTTTGCAGTAGTTAAATGTCTTTTCGAAACTATTCTGTGAACGCAGACACCACTTGCTCGATGAGCAAGTTTATATAGTCAGGTGGAAAGGGACCTCATGCCAAAAACGCTCATGCCAGAAAGATAACTGAGAATTTATAAAAGTAAAGCTGTTATTTTTTAAGTGTAAATACAGCATTCGAAGAAGTAATTCTGATAAAGATAAGGCAAAAACGCTAGATCGCACTGAAGTTAACAATTACGTTGCAGGAAGTGTCCTTGAGAATATTAACTCTCTCAGAAATAAATGACAAGTTGTAGACAATGGTTTTAATCAAATTGGTGGCAGAAGGTTGGATAAATTCAATACGTATTAATACAGGGTAAAATCTTAGACGTTCAGTATTTGCTGAAATCTACATTTCAGCAAGGTTGATATATGGCACTGGAATGCCTGTCTCTCAAAATTTGGTCTAGTAAAAAAGGTTTTCTCTACCGTCCAGCAAAGAGAATAATAGGTGGCTATATTTTAGGTTTAGAGAGGAGGAACAATTTGTTACCCCATATTCGATGTGAAAAATTCAAGATTGAAGAGATAATGACTTAAGTCTATTACTATTTTTATGGTATACATTTATCTATGATTAATGCAATACATATAAGCACAATTATTGTAGAAATTATATTTTCAAATGAAATAAAAAATGTCTTTCGTTCACTTCCTAAAATCATCCAACTCAACCCTGCCAATTATTTTGACATCTCCGGAAGGAGTCTTTTTGACGTCGTCTCCCTTGTCGTCCTCTTCCGCTTCGTCAAAATCGAGTTTGTCCTTCACGTTGATAACAGGCCTCGTCGTGGTGGTGGTAGTGCTCGTGGGGTACGCAGGGCGGGAAGAGGGCCAACCCGGAGACCTTGGGGGACACCACACCCCGCTGGTGGGACCTGGTGGCGGGGGGTACACGCGGGGGTGCACTGCCCCGTAGAAGCCGGGCGAAGGCGATGGAGTAGGTTGGAAGGGTCGCTTGTGGACGACGGAACGATAAACGCCAGGGTAACGACTGTTGGGACCACGGGACCACTGGTTGTGAGTTCCGCCATTGACGTACGTCGGACGCCAGTAAGTGGGAGTCGGGTACAGATCATTGCTCGTTGGAGGCGACTTCAACAGGCGGTGCACCAACAGAGTCTCGCTGCCCAACGGCACATCCCAAAAGGTCACTGGCACGTCACTAGTGCGCACCGTCTTGTAGAGTGGACGAGGGGTGATGCTGCTAAAATGAGCCGGGGATGAGATACCGGAGTAGTCATGGTGCATGTCGTAGTTGAACTGCAAATATACGGACAGCATATTAGTAAGAATAAATTGAAAATTCATATTACTCTAGATAATATTGAAACAATCGGACTTAACTGAAGGTTTCTTAAAAGTATGAAATGCCCGCTTCTACTACTTAAAATACATTAATATATTCTACTATGAGGAATTGAAGCATATATATGTCTTAAATAAGAATTTTGAAAAATGAGTGTTTCTGAAATTTTACACATTTATTTGAAGGTTTTTAAAGAAATTTAGAAAAATTTAATTGCGTACTTTATATTACGCTTAAAATACATGTATGTGAAGATTATCTATTCTTCGTTTCCGGCTCTATTCGCTATTCTGCTGGTGTCGCAGTTTCACTCTCAACGTTGTAGGCCAACAGGTTCTATAACTACAGGGACTGCGGCACTCTTTGCCAGTTGCTCAAGCACTAGTTTCTTCAGCATATATTTCAAATTAATACAAAAAATCTCGGAAAGGTAATTTGAAGTAGGTAAATTTTAGAGCACTAATATACAAAGGAACTTTATTAGTCAGAATATTAAATTGCCGTCGAATTCTCTTCATTGTTGAGCAAGAAAGCTTCGTGGAAAAATGAATCTGAGGTTCGATCCCACGATGTGATCGATAATTTGATATCGCGACATCTATCTCTTATATTGAATTAGTAACGTATTAAATACTGCTCAGTTTTAAAAATAATTTTGTATTTAAAGACACTTGGATTTACTATTTATATTAATGCAATTACTGTATATGAATATTACATTATAATTAATTTTAATTACATAAATTAATAATAAACAATATTCTATTGTGAATACTAGCAGAAGTTATCATATTACTAATTAACTTGGATAAAGCAGAGTTTCCATTCTGCATAAATTTTCTATTTTGCAAAATAATGCTAACGGCGTAATTACTACTCTGTAGACGAGCGTCTGCAAACTGCTCGTGCCAACTGAATGAAGAGACTTTTTGTATTAAAAAGTAATGCAATTAATTCAACTCAGTAGAAGAAGAAACACAACAACAACAACACCAGTAAGCGAGTATAACTTACATTGTAATGCCTTCGTCGGTCTGGGTCAATAGGAATGTCGTCCTCGGTTTTGCCCTTCCAGCCATCGTAGCTCACGACGATGGGCACGTTGCCGGTCTTCTTGTCCTTCTTCTTGGACTTGAGGTCCTTGATGGCGTCCTCATCCGAGTCCTCGTCCACGAAGAACACTTTGGAGCCGGTGTGGCCTCCTCCGCCGCCGCCACCGCCGCCGCCGCCACCGCCGCCGGGGGCGAGGGCGTCATCCAGAGTGGGGCCATCGTCGCGGGCGTCGGGGGCGTCGCGGTCGTCGGTGCCCACGAACACCGGCGGCCCGTCGTCGTCCCCGAGGCCCACGCCGGGGCGCGCGGAGGTGGACGTCGGGGTGGAGGCGGTGGCCGCCGGGGAGGGCGTCGGCACCACCACTTCGAGGGTGGCGCGCACGGCGGTGGCGCCGGCGGGGGCGGGGGCGGGCGCCGCGACGGCCTCCTGCACCGCCACCCGCTCGTCCGCCCAGCGCGTGCGCGGCACCACGCCGATCGAGGTGCCCAGCGGCAGCTCCAGCCGAGGGGACACGCCCAGCGGCCACGCTGCGGGCACGACACAAGGAGTTGCTCTCGGGCTCATTCACGGGTTGATTGATTGATTGATTGAATAGTGATTCCGGGCGCGTCAACTGCTAAGGTCATTAGTCCCATAGTTTAGTGCATGTTTATCGCAGGAAGTGCTGGTAATCTTCCCCCTCTGGATGATGAGATCCGGCGCCGACCTACCATCGGCTATCAAGGACTTCCCCCAACCAAGTATCTGCCACCAGCGTGGCACCGCCCCAGCCGGGACAAGCTCTAAACTTCCGACTGGTCTTCCCACAAGTGTAGTAGTGTAGATAGATAGATAGATAGATATTGTTTATTTAGCCTTCTCGGCTATTTTTACATAAAATACATATTTACATACATTGCTTACATCTATAAGTATACTCTATTAACTATTTACAAAATGAATTTTCTACTTTTATGTGTTTTATAATTTTTCTTTTAAATTCTTTAATTTGTTCACAGTTTTTTATTTCTAATGGTAGTTTATTATATAATTCAATTCCCTTGTCAAATAGTCTATTTTTGCCTGTTCAGTTTTACTAAAATTAATTACTAAATGTTGTGCTTGTCTTGTTTCCCTTGCTGTTTTATCTTTCACTCTTTGGATTTTGTTTACCAAATCTCCTGTTATTTGGTTTTTAATTAATTTAAAAATAAAAATTAGTGTCTTATACTGAATTCTCTCTTTTATTGACATAAATTTCAGAGTGTCTAGCATGTCTACCACTGGAGTGTATCTATTGCATTGAATTATTACCCTCATTGCTCTATTTTGTTGTATCTGAAGTTTTTTAATTTCACTTTTTTGCGCTCCAACTAGTATTGTTGCACAGTAATCAAAATGTGGTGCAATTATGGATTTATATATCAAACATCTTGTATAGCCATTTATATATTGCCCAATTCTGTTTAACATATTAATCTTTTTTCCAGTTTTCTTTACTATATATTCTATATAATCTTTAAAATTTAATTTACTATCTATAATTACTCCCAGATATTTCATTTTGTATACCCGTTGTATTTCCTTTAAATCAGTTGTGAATAATTTTGTTTCTCTTTCTTCTATGTTTCTTCCACTATGTAAAATCATAAATTTAGTCTTTTCTACATTCATTATTAATTTATTTACCCTTAACCATTCTTGTACTGCAATAAATACACTCTGCAGTTTAAATTCAATTTCCGCTTCTGTTTCTCCAATTACATACAATAAAGTGTCGTCAGCAAATAACTGAATTTTACATTCATTTGCAAACAAATTTATTATATACTTAATTAAGTCATTTATGTATATTATAAACAATATTGGTCCCAAAACTGACCCTTGCGGAACACCTAAATCTACGCTAATTTCCTCTGACATAATGTTATTATATTTAACTTTTTGCTTTCTATTTACAAGATACGAAATAAACCACTTTTGAACGTCACCTTTGATACCGTATTTGTACATTTTATTAATCAGCATTGACCTGTCAACCGTTTCGAATGCCCTCTTTAGATCTAAGAAGAGAATTCCTACTTTCTTTCCTGTATCAATATTAATTTTCCATTCGTCTAAGACTGCTTGAATCGCGGTTTCACAGGATTGTTTTTCTCTGAATCCTGATTGTTCATTTCTTATAATTTTGTTTGTTTCAATAAATTCATTTAATTGCTTCTTTACTATTTCTTCTAATATTTTTTCATACGTGGGTAGTTTATTTATTGGCCTAAATTCAGCTGCTCTCTTTCTGTTTGTCACTTTTGGAATTGGTATTACGGTGGAAGTTTTCCATGATTCAGGAAAGATCCCTTTTTCTAATGAATTATTTATTATTTTCAAAAATACAGCTTCTAATATTTCATAATTTTCTTTTATCATTTTTGTTGTAATACCCTCGTCGGTTCCTTTTTTGTTTGTTAGCCCAAAGATAATTTTACGCAATTCTTCCTTTCTTATCAATTTAAATTTATTAAATTCACTGTCACACCATTTTTCATTTTGCTTGTAAATATTCTGATTCCCTGCATCAGCATTTTGTACTAAAATATTAATGCTTCTTACGAAATAGTTATTGAATTTGTTTGCTATATTTTCTTTACTACTTTCATCAAATACAATATCTGTAGTCATTAAATCACAGTTTTTACCTCCAATTAATTTCTTAATTACCTTCCATAATTCTTTACTATTATTTTTGTGTTCTTCAATAGTATTATTATAATATTCTACTTTCTTTTCTTAATTAGTTTAACTACATTATTTCGTAACTTCTTGTACTCTTCCCACTTGTCCGGTTCTCTCGTTATTTTAGCTGTTTTGTATACTTCATCTCTCTTGTTGCACAACATTTTTATTTCTTCGCAATACCATTTTCTTTCATTCCATTCTGTATGCACCTTCAGCGTTTTAAATGGTGCCACCTTATCTAAGGTTTTTACGACTGCTTTTACAAATTCCTCGCTTTACTCGTCTTCATTGTCATGTTTTAATTGTCTAATATTACATTCTAATATTTCTCTAAATTGATCATCTTTAAAATTTCTATAGTCTCTTTTACGTATTTTAATCCTTTCTCTTCGATTTGTACCTTTATCTTTTACATCCGACTTAACTATTACCCAAGCATGGTCGGTAATTTTTGGTGTGTCTTGTACTTCTACATGTATGTTTACATTTGAGAATACTAGATCAATGATTGTCTGACTATTACTATCCACTCTTGTTGGCTCTTTTACCAATTGGTTTAGTCCCAATGCTTTAAAACTATTTACTAACTTCTTCTTTACGTAACTTTCTCTCAGTACATTTATATTAAAATCCCCTATTATTATGCAATTATTAATTGTTAATATTTCTTCCACTTTGTTTGTAATATAGTCAATAAATTCGCTATCAGATGCATTTGGAGAGTGATAGACAGCAACTACCGATCCTTTGTATTCTTTACACAAAATATCTAACTTAACCATCCAACAGTTACTTTCTATATAGTCTACTTTAACATTTTCTATTTTAGTGTAGTGCATGTAAGTGTGTGTATAAGTAAGAGGTATGATCGAACAAGGAATGGGAAGGAAAGATCGCGCGCAGTCCATGACCCGTTTGTTAGGGTACTGCTCCGGTATTCACCTGGTATCGGCTGATCGAAAAAAAGCACGGAAAACCACCGATCAGAGTAGCCGGCCGCTAGAATTCTCCTACAGGCAGCGACTAAATTCGATCCACCTAACTTGCTAGTATCGAAAATTCTGCCACCGCTGGAACTCGAACCTAATACCTCCAGGTCAGAGGCACTGCAGTGACATGAATTGATGCCCGGCGCCACCTCTCCCGGTGCCTTATGGACGAGATTCGCCCAGAACCCGCTGTCCAGCTTCGATCCAGGCCAACGGGAACCACACGCCGCCGGGCAGTCTCCGCCCCGCGGCATAGGGGGCGGGCCGTCGCCACTCTGCTGCACTTGGCTTATTGCTGCTCGCACATTAACGAGCAGGTCACGATGGGCAACGTAATCACAGACGAAACTAATTGCGGTAATACAACCATAGGGACACTAAAGCAATTACTTCAATGGAAGATTTGGAGAAAAGACAAGCAACATCGTCTATTTTCCCTCGTTAGACACTGAAGAAGAAGATAAACAGCATTTTAGGAGAAATAACACTAATTCACGAAAGTTAGACTTTATGACAAAAAATCGGAAAGCAATTATATAATTATTTAATTTCACTAAATTAAATGGAATTTATTTTGTATTTTTTTCTGTTGTATCAACCACATTTTCATACAAATTATCCGTGCTATTAAAGAGTTAACCATGGATCCCAGTGCTTTTCAGTCTGTAGTACCGAACGCCAAGGACACAATTGAACTAATTTACTTCACTATTTTTATTATTTATTTATCTGCCTTCCAAAAATTGATTGATTAAAAATAATGAATTGTATACGATAAATAAAATTTTGAATATCACACGGAATTAACCTAACAGCTATTGACATGAAATCTCTAGAGACGACATGAAATCTCCAGAAATCTCTAGAAGTTTCGATTTCACCCACAAGTATTAATACGTTAACGTGCAGAGATTACGAACCGGTACACTATTTTTACAGTTAAAATAAGTTGTTCAGATTTAGTATCACGATAATTTCATTTGTAAAGAATCTACAAACTAAAACCGAGAGGCAACCGCCGAAAAGCGATTGCTTCTCGAGTACGGAAGTGCAAATAAAAATGTAAAGGAATCGAAATACGGGGAGATTTCGAATTTTCATTTTTTGTTGAAGAGTGTACACTGTAGTAAACAATTCATGATAAATTATTTGGTGATCGTTGGACGAACGTCACCGGTGGAAGATAATCTCGTCGGTTTGAGAATCCAAGATCTTGATCTTGATCTTGATCTTTATTATAACATATTGTGATATACCAAATGCGGGAGGGCATTTGATATTGAATAATTTAAGACTTTAATGCTAATTTAAATTGGAATTAGGTACCTTAGTAACAGGTTGCTAGGGTGAACACCGATGTTTAACATGTCACGGTATTTGGTAAACGGGCACCGTAGTAACTGAGGTAAACAATTTCTTGAGCCCGTGGATGTAAGGTAGAATCAGTCGAAAGATGCGTGTGTAAGAGTGGAAATTTCGCCCAAGAGTGCACCTTGGTTAGAGGAGTGAATACCTAATAAGAATCCGTTGGTAGGGAATGTAAAACAGAATTTTGGACAAAAATGAACACGAGTTTTCCTGGATTGAAGAACGAAAAAATTAGTAGTTGCAGCTCAGATCTCATAGCGAGAGATATTCTCTATTCTATATATCTCATAGTCATTTGTGAATTGGGGGGGTGCGTGTCAGAGTTCAGACTTAGTTTATTTCTTTGTGATCGAAAGTAGAGACTTATAAAAATTCCAGAGATACAGTTCGGACTTTAACTTTTTTTCTTCAGCGAGTGAAAGTGGAACATTGAAACATTTTGGTGAAGCCGTGCATTGACTTGGAATATTTTCTTACTGATAGGGAGGAATTTTTTAAGCATTGCTAACTTCAATTAGTTTTCACCAGTGACGATGGTGAAGCACCAAGCTAAATGAACTTGTAATTATTTTGCCGAACAAGTGCTGATGGTGATATGGGAGGCTAATACATTATGTGAATGGGAGTGACTTCGTGGCGTGCCGGAAGATACAAGATAGAAGGCATCAAAACTGGTCGAAGGTGATGGTGAGGAGATACGCGGCGTCCGGGCGGAGCATCCAACGATACAACGGGAAGAGAGCTGAGGTTAACGTTCGTACAAACAATTATTTTATTTCTCATGGTCATGACCAAAGCTAATAATTTTCAAAGGATGTTGTTCCGATTTAAATGAAATCTTTAATAACAATAAATTTAAACTGTTTTAGTTCTAAAGAAAGTACAAGAACAAACTTGGTTAGTATTGTGCAATCTGGCACATCATTAAAATCACTTTCAGGTTTTGTCGTTTTCCGTATGGAAGCGAGTCTACAGGGGGCAGATAGTGGTCGAACGATGAGGTAAGCCGAATTGTGCCCCTTGCATATTCGAACCCACGATAGAAGCCCAACGTTTCAATAATAGAGAGATATATTTTGCATATTCGAATCCAGCATATCATTAATAATTAATTAGATAGACAAAAAACGTTTCAATATACTCGTCGGTTAGATTTGGATATCGGTCCCCAATCGACCCACAGATTATCTTCGAAGCCCGGGCAGTCGATACCGACCCCGTTGGGAATCCCTGCGCTAGAGGCAATGGTTCGGAACCTCTGCGGTGCGAATTAGTGAGGCTGATGCCTGTGCATCAGGATGTCAAGAGGGCAAAAAGCGAGGTTTTGCGGGGCGGGGAACGTCGATGAATTCCTATTGGAAATATACCCATGAGAATCGTCTTACGAAGATGATGACGATGACAATCTGGAAGTAAAAATCACTTTCGAATGTTCGAATCGGGTGATTAGCTCAGGAACAGTATTGCCACTGCCTCAGCAGTGACTCTGACCGGGGTGTCTTAGGGTTCGAATCCCGACGGTAGGAGATTTTCGATACTAGCTGTATACTCGTAGCGACGAGTAGGTCGAATTCAGCCGTTGTGGAGAGGATAATTTCAGCGAGCGGCTGCTCTGAAAGGAGTTTTCTGTGGTTTCTCCTAGCAATACTAGGCGAATGCCGGAGCATTACCCTAAGAAACGGGCTAAGGACCGCGCGCGATCTTTGTGACGTTACGCTGAGAAGGCTTAGATTCCCCCATCGTTTATTTACACTTGCTGTGTATATCGTGATTTGCGCCGATTCACGAGGTTCTTTTGCTTAATCATTCAAGATTCGCGCTCGCAGCAACAATTAGAAGTATTAATAGTTGCTTGACACCGATGAAGGTGTTTTTTATGTGTGAAGTGCAACTTTCATTTACCGGTTTGCCCTAATGTACAAGTGCTTTAAATCTAATACGATGGAAACGAGACGATACCTACGATGGAAACGAGACGATACCTACGATGGAAACGAGACGATACCTACGATGGAAACGGACTACATGTTCCCCATGTTTCAATTTCACGATACTATTACGAAAAATTGGATCTCTGCTATTCATCGGTAGGATTTTATTACAACGCAACTTACAAAGGTAAATGCCATTTTTGTTTATGTGAAAAGTTTGGGATACATTACTAGCGGGCAGCTGCTCTGAAAGGAGTTTTCTGTGATTTCTCCTATCAATACAACGCGAATGCCGGAGCTTTACCCTAAGAAACGGGCTAAGGACCGCGCGCGATATTTATTTGTGACGTCACGTTGAGAAGGCTTAGATTCACACTATTCATGCGTTTGGAATGGTACTACACCATGTATATCTACTATACGTTCATATTATTCTTATTCAATTTTTTTTATCGCTCACCCCTCAAATTTCAAACTCTGCTAATTTCAGTCAATTCACGGACAAGGCGTTCAAGGGGGGAAATTAATATTTTTGAAAACTGGAATTAAAAATGAAATCTAATGAAAGCTCAGCGTTTTCTGAGAGTTTGTGGGATGAATGAGTAGCAATATTTTAATCAGCAATTAATTTTCCAAATTCTGTCATTAAAATTGCTTCACACGTCACAGATATTTATTAAAACTGTCAGAACACACCTATAAACATTTTCAAAGCAATACACTTTTGTGTTGTGTCTTCATCTAGGCTCCCACTCAGGTTTTTGCATTTTTAACGAGGATGCAATTCCATTACTTTCTTTCATACAAAACATAATTTTTGGCATTTATTTCTGCTAAATCCATATTTAATTCCCCCACACATTTCTGCTAAGGCTAGAGGTGAAGCAATCTTTTCACGAAATGTGAGGCTGACATTTAGTTTTGAGGAGATCTGAAGCTCAGATAAAGAAAATATCAAGGAACAACATGTATTATTTTTTAAGTGCTTAATCAGTTCTTAAAAATGCAACGTCATAGACAATTCAGTGTATTCAGTAACGCTCTCTGGAAAGCAAAACAGCATTTACTTCACAGCTGTGGGTGTTAATTCCAGATGGCGTTGGCTTCATCTATCCGTAGCACTTTCCCCTTAGCACTAGCTGTATGCACGCGCATTCCTAACTATCCAGAAACGGGCTGAGCTGCGCTACAGAATGATGCTACCCTACTGTTCAGAGACGTGAAGAATGTGCAACTGTATGGAAAATAAACTAATTACTTGATCTTCTGTGCGATTAAATTGCGCAGATTTACCCCTCTGTTTGGTAATAAAGTTAAATAATATTGCAAAGAGTAGGGTTGAACTTGCCCGATGCTGTATCTTCACACGGACAACTTTGCGCAACTTACTCTAGAGTAAAAAGCTTTTCTAATATTTTTGTGACTAACAAGGAAAGTGAAAAGCTAATATAATGTAATTGTTTAATTGCTTCAAATGTTTTTAAGGAAGTGTTGTGTATCGTTTAAAGAATATCTGGCTATAATGCTGAATACATCTTAATTGAAATTTGTTTCATTCATCAATTACATTGTTTTTTTATTTGATATTCTGAAAGTACACGCAAAGTTACCTTTATACATTTTTTTATACAAATGAATACGTTTCGTTAACAACTTTCCATCTTGTTATGAAAATGGAAGGATAAGGAAGAAAGTGGGGTTTAACATGCGGGAGTTCTCGCAAGGGTACGCTAGTTTAATAAAAAGGCACAAGAGCAAATTAGAAATGTAGAGGAGGAAACAAAACGGACAGTAAAAAGGGGCAGGTGGGCAGATGGAAATACGCAAAGAAACAATTGGTGACTCAAGTCACTGAAGGGGAACGTAAACAGTTTATTTTCAGAACAAATGCCCAAATTTAACTTTTCTTATTCATAGAGTACCCTTCTCCATCTTCTTCAACACCTTTATTTTCTCCTTTTCTTACTTTTCAACCTCCTTTTCTTTATCAAAATTAAGCAACAAATGCCTTTCTGCTTTTCAGTTTAAAACATAACGCATCCTGTGTCGATATCTTCTTCCCTTATGCTTAACATAGACGTAACGTGACCAAATCAAAAAATCTTGATTCACTTTATCTTGGAATGGTCGTGGCGAAGGTTTTGAAATGACAGTTTCTTAAATCCTTAAGAGATTTGGGTTTCTGAGAGAATTCTTCCTCTTCTTTCACGCTGTTATTTCCGTTGGGGAAAATGTATTTAAGTCGTTAGCATTACTCATCTCAGATTTGTCACGAGCTATTACTTAGTAAATAGCATTACATTATAACGACAGAAATAAAGTAAACGAGTTCATGCTTCCTGCGCGGAATGAGGTGCATGGCGTGGTGGTTCCCTCAATTTTCCCGTCCGCAGTCGTATCTCAAAGGTCACCTGCGAACGTTGAAATTGTGCAGTCTGTGAGCAAACGGGAAGACAGCTGACGGGAAAATCACGGAGTGCACTCTGCACGAAGCATGCAGAGCGCGGACGTGGCTTCCTAAGGTTTAAGTTGAAGGAAAAAAACAAAACAACAACGTGCTCTTATATTTGTGACATTTCCGAGCGCTGGAAGGGGAAAATTACTAATTTTCATCATGGGTTTAGTTTTTGAGAATTTTCTAATTTCGCTCCGTATCAATTCTTAAGACTGTCTACTAATTTTTAGAATCATGTTCACTGCCAGGGACTGACTCAACAACGGTCTTAATGTTTTTGTTGTTAGAGAGACTGATCAAAGAAAGTTCCTATATTGTTAGTTCTATAAACAACAATAGCTCCAAATTCGAAAACATGCTTCGAAATACAGCACCTTGGATTTTTTTCTTTCGATTTGCACGTGAATCGTTAGGACTACCATAGAGTGGAGTCTCCGACGGGTATTTTCATGCTAAAAAGTTTTATTTGTACTTTACAAGTCCATAATGAAAATACATTTTAAAGTTATTACAGTTGCCAGGATCGACCATTTTCTGGCACAGAAAAGTATATGAAAATGTATCGATTAAATTATTTGTTTAATAATACGTTTCATTACAAAATTTTGTTTATTTATCGACAATATATTAAATCAAGTCGTCATGATTCATACAAACTCCGGAAAGGTGCTTTAGTAATTTACAGTGTTTCACCAATGTACACTTAGGTTCATTGAATCAATCAAAAATGTTGTTTAGAATTAATCCAAAATATTCTAGAAGAACCGGCTAGGAATTATGCCAATCGATTTGTCTTGACAGAAATTGAATAAGCTTCTGACCAGAATGTGATTGTGCTATAAGTCACCAAATTGACAAACGTGTGTTTTGGTTTTTTGAAAAACGAAACACACGATTTTTAAGATAAATCTTTTAAAATCTTCTGGATGGATCAGCAAAAGAAAAGAAATGAAATGAAATGAAAGAAAAAGTTTTCCACCAGCTGATCAAGACGCGTCAAATTGCTTTGAGTGGTGAAATATTTTGTCCGCATTTTAAAATTCGCGTCCGCATTTTAAAATTCGCGTCCGCATTTTAAAATTCGCGTCCGCATTTTAAAATTCGCGTCTGCATTTTAAAATTTACGGCCATATTTTAAAAATTGGGGTCCGCATTTTAAAATTTGCGGGACATTTTAAAATTTGCGTCCACATTATAAATTTGCGACTGCATTTTAATAATTTTGTCCACATTTCGCGTATTTGCTGCCACCGTGCGGCGGCCAGTCGGGTGCGCTGCTCCGGAGCATGCAGCGTGGAGCGCGGGACGGGCCCTGAGGCGGCGGCGGCGGCGGGCGAGGCGAGGCGAGGGTGGGTGCCGGGCAAGCGTGAATAATGGGCGGAAGCTCTTTTTGCGATAGCGTCGGCCTCCACCTCCACCGCGGAGCACCTGCTTGCATCCGCCTCCCGCTCGCGCCACGTGAGCGAGGACGCTCCTCGGGGGCAGGCGTTTCGCCCACAAGGTATTTCAGTCGGGGCCTCTCTTTAAATAATTTTCAAATAATGCATTTTAAAATTGTCAGCTTGAAAGGAACGAATGTTCAAAAATGTTCATAATAGTATAATATCAAAAATATTATTATTATTAATAATAATATTAATATTAATAATAATATTAATATTAATGATAATATTAATATTAATAATAATATTAATATTAATAATATTAATATAATAATATTAATAATAATAATAATAATTAAAATAACATTACAGATGATATTACAGGTGATATTACAGATGTAACCAATAACTTACAATCATATTTATAACTTGTTAACTCTTTGAATGTTCATATTTTCATTTTTAAGCCAGATATCTGAGGATGGCGGTTGAGCTACGGCCGAAACGTGACGTCGTTCCATAAAACTACGTCACATACAATTTGTTACTCATAGGAAAATAAAAAATTGGATGTCAAAAATTTAAGGAACTATCTGTTTATTTTAATTATTACTAAGACATTCATTGAAGAAGAGGAATAAACTTTAATAATAATAATAATAATAATAATAATAATAATAATAATAATAATAATACTAATAATTCTTTCTGGCGAGGCTCCGGCCATAAGGCCTTCTCTTCCGCCTAACCACGTATGAATGTATTTTATTGACAATTTTTCTGGACTCTAAAGATAATATGATTTAAAGAGAGCCCATGTATCTTATTTACAAGAAGGGAGTGGGGAAATCAATAACTTAACTTCCGGAAAATGTCATAAGTCATCCGAATGCATCAATTGTGAACAACCAAAAAGCCAATTATTTTACATTTGTTTCGGGGATACATGACTAGGGACAGCCTTACGTAAACGCAGGAAAACCTGCTTCGGATGCGGTGAGATCTGTATACAGTAATTATTTTGAATGAATGTAATAAAATTACAAAAAATGTTGACACGAGGGTGGGGGTGGGGGCTTGCTCCATGGCTACCCTCGTATCCGCCACTGCTCGCCCCAGAACATTTCTACTGCCATATAAATTCGTGGCGAGGCTTTCATCGCTCATCCTTTGCTCCCTCTTGCAGGAAATGAAAGACGAACTGTTGCAGATGTTCTTGTTCTTGAGGATGCGCGTGGGTTTGAGAAACAATAGAAGGCGCGTCCGGTAAAAAGACAGCTCATGTTCGCGATTTATGCTGCCACAATTATTTCATGTACGTCGTTATTCATATTTGACTCCTGCGTATTTCGGATAAATACGCCAAATTCATAACGTGCAAAATCGTCAAACATGTAAACCCACACCGAGTGACACTACCGCCATAACTCTTGACACGTCCCAGGCACAGAATAGACACTATACAGAAAGGAAAGCTACCCACAACCCGTGCACCGATATGATGCCAATGGTCGCCATATTGAAAGTGGGTAAACTTCTGTACGACCCTGCATTTGTTGTGTGGTGAACGGTGGTGAGAGTGTCTTATTTCCGTTTTACTCGTGATATTTGGTGTGTGTATAACTCACCAGCCAGGATGTAGCCAGCAAAGGGGGGACGACCATCGCCATGATCTTAGCGGTTGACGCGCCCGGGATCACTAATTAATCAATTTGGGGCCCTGCCGGTTGCTGCGTGCATCAAGACCTCGCACCAGCCATTCCCAGCGGGTTCATGCGCCACGTCACTGATAAATACGGCGAGCTTCTTTTATTTTTTTGATCGTGTAGTGTAGCGGTCGTCGAACCCGCGCCCCGCGAAGTCATCTCATGCCTCTGTTGTGTTGGTCTACAGAAAAATAAACAATCATGGATTTTTTTAGAATTTTACGTTGCCTACAACAACCATTTTTTCAAAAAGAGGAATACACGAACAAGTAATTGCAACACAATTTCCCTCTATTGTTTTTATATGTAGGCCTGCAATAGTCTCTAATAGCGTAACATATTATTGTAACTGAATCCCAAGCTCATTTTGACGCAGTTCTAATACAATAATTGAATTGTAACTTAATATTTTAAATCTATTGAATAAAAAGTAAGTTGGAGACATGCACTACCCGCGAGCCATTGGAGGTTTCACAATGTGGCCCACAGTTATAAAAAGGTGTAGTGGATGGAACAGGAGGACTAAAGCGAAAGGATGGGAAGGGCTGCGATTTCGCAAGCAGTGACGCAACAGTCGTTCAGCTGACTGTCGCATGCATCGAAGCTTCGCGACTGCTGATCCCTCTGTCACCTCACGGCTCCCCGGTTGCATGCGTCATCTCAAGGGTCGGCTCGAACTGCTGCTGTTTTCTCGTGCTTCTTCAATTGGTTGTATGATGGATGTCCGAGGGATCTAAAGAGATTGTTTTCAGAGTCGCGGTTTAATTCAGCTGGCGACCTGCTGCCTGCCTCGTGCATTGAGGCTGCAAGCGAGTCGCATTGTTTGCATGTGTTGTTACTTATCATGTAGGAACGGTTCATCTCCGACACATCCTATACATACAGTCTCCGACACATTCGAGATTCTGTTTTAAATTTTTAACAGTCGTGTTCCAATACCATTTCAGTACCTCAGTGGAGAGAACACCACTGAGGGGGCGTCAACGGCCGTGTGCACAATAAGTTACCATACCATTGAAGGAAAAGTTTACAGATTTAAGAACTAATGATATATGTATTTAGCAATATTATGCAGTTATTTTATGCGTATTTGGGTTTAAATATTTTAATTTTTTGTGGGAGGGGCATATATATTTTAAATATTTTCTTTAGGAAATCCTTTCTACTTTCCGTAGGAACCATACGGCAAGGTCCTTTCTTTGAATAACTAGTTCAACATTCACTCCCCGAGTGCCCAACTGCACTATACACCGACAGATACTAAAATACTGTTTTAATGTGATCATGGGCAGGCTTGACTGCAAGATAACGCCTGAGTTTCCACGTAGTGATAAACCATAAGCAATGGTTCGATTTTTTTGCTCAATCGATTAGGGTTGAAGGACTATACTGTCAATAAGGGTTTGGGATACAGACGATTCAGAAGGTTTAACGATTGATTGATTGTTCGTTGATTCCGAGCGCGCCAACTACTTAGGTCAATAGTCCCATAAGTGTAGTGCGCGTTTTCCCTCGGGAGGTGGCGGTGATCTTTTCCCGCTGGATTGCAAGATCCGGCGCCGACCTACCGTCGACTAGCGGGGTTTTCCTCAACCAGGTATCTCCCACCTGATGGGAACCGCCACAGGCGGGACTAGCTCTAAGCTCCCGACCAGTCTCCCGGCATGTGTGGTAGTGTTGTGCATGTTAGTGTGTGTGTAAGAGAGTGAGGATAGGACAAGGAAGAGGAAGGAAAGATCACGCGCGGTCCGTGGCCCGTTTGTTAGGGTACTGCTCCGGCATTCACCTGGTGTTGATCGGAGAAATCACTGAAAACTACCGATTAGAGCAGCCGGCCGCTAGAATTCTCCTCCAGACAGCGACTGAATTCGACATAGCTGAAAAGCTATTGTCAAAAATCCTGCCGCCCTCGAGATTTGAACCTAGGACCTCCCGGTCAGAGGGACTGCAGTAACATCAGTTGATGCACCGCCTCTCCCGGCTGAGCCGTCTCTCCCGGCTTCACTGCAAGATAAAGCCTGGGTTTCCACGTAGTGATAAACCATGACAACGGTTCGATTTTTTTACACAACCGATTAGGGTTGAAAGACGAAACTGTCAATGAGGGTTTGGGGTACGGACGGTTCAGGAGGTTCAAACGCCGCGCCATTGGGATGGCTGGAAGGTAGGCGACCAGTAGGCGTCTTCTGGCAGTCGCGTGCATCGAACCTTCACGACAGCCGCAGGGTCTTCATGCGTCACCTTACGGGTAGGCTCAGTGCACGAGTCGATGGATCCGTGATGCTATCATTATTTCTAATGGCCTTAGGGGAATGGAATCGGGATGCGAAGTGTCAGATTGCAGAGAGAGGCGGTTTCAAAGGCATACGTCCTGCTGACTGCGTCGTGCATCGAGGCTTCGCGCAGACCGAAGGCTCTAAACTTTTCACCTCACGGGAAGGATCTGTTGATGAGTCTACGCGAGTATACCCGGATGTACGATACTATCTTGTGTTTATGAAGGCCGCTGAAGACTGCCGAACCGGCACTGTGGTTTGAAAACTTGTGTCCAGAAGGTGTTCTGTTGGGTATGATGTGAGATGCCCCATATTTTTTCGGCTCAAGGGACTATATGTATTACTTAAGACGTGGGATTAAAGGTAACTTTATAATGATTGGCAGTACGCGAGACTAATAGTTAATAAAATTTATGGTAGTGATGTTGGTAAAATATGAAGATTATAGGATAATGTTAAAATGAGAGGCAGAGGAAGCAAGAAAAACCCAACAAGCCACGAACAAATTTTTTTCATCACAAATTTCACATTATATGTCCTGGTCTTGAATACAGCTATTGAGACGCGAAAAACTAGATCATATGCACTTGCTAATGGCCATGTGAAGGCTTCCTTTGTTTAGGGGATTGTATCACTTCACAAAGGTATCTAGAATTTCAAAAGAATGAACGGACAAGGAGGAATCTGTATGAGCGTAATTTTATTTGGACTGAAGAAAACAATTAATGAACATGTGGTAACAGTCGTCCTGATGGAAGTTAAAATAATGGATAGAATCTACAGATAAGTCAACTTTATTATGATTATAGTGTCAGCCATCAATGATTATACGAGGGACAGTAAACATTATATATGGATCGATGACCATGACTGGTCAATGAGGAGAAAACGGGAGAACCCCAGGATAATTTTCTGAGAACTCCCTCTGATGATCACAATCAAAATAGAAGGGTCATAATTTATACCTTTAGCGAGCTGGCTTCTTGCTGGTATGTGGTCAGCTCGGATGAGAAATCTGCAGATGAATAAACCTTTTATGAATCCAGTATTTGGACTCACGTGGGGATACTGATTATATCAGGGATACTGATTAAATCGATGGATTATAAAGATGGGGTGAATAAGAGACCGCGATGAAATGGGTGTCAGCAGAAACGAGAGAACCTTGAGAAAAAAACTGCTATGAACACACGTTTACACGTTGGAAAATTTAAGTAACTGAATGTAATGCTAATGCGCTGGCGGGTAATCGTAAGGTTACCCTCAATAAATGTGAGACAGGTCCGTTTGTCCGTTTGTCCGTCCGTCGCTTGTCCGTGGTCAAAGCTAAAGCCTAAACCATTTAGTCGATTTCCTCCAAAATTGATATTCCCCTGTTGATTTAATTAAAGTCGAGGCCTTCTGAGTTTGAAACGGATATTTTGATTTCTTGGGGTACTTTATATCAAGCCTCAATATTTTCTCAACTTTTCTCAAAAATGGCTCAAATTTTTTTATTAAACTTTGGCTTCAGCGTAAAGAACGCTCAAGAGACTGATACAGATCTCATTTTCGTTGAAATTCCAAATTTCTGGAAAATTGCAAGAGTTCAAATATATTTCGGCATCTTCCTACTGCAATATCAAACATTAAGATTTTTTCTGAATGAAATAAGTTTTTTAAAGACTGCTCTTGAAATGAGGCCACGTACAATGTTTCCATAATATGAGTCGTTTTCCGCGTAATTCTGCGTGAAATATAAGCAATTATTTAATTTTTTAAAAACTTTTCTCAAAAACAGTTCCTTTTTTTCTTAAAATTATATCCTTGTTATAAATTATATCCAAAGATGATAAAAGTTTTGTTATTGTCATTTCCAGCGAGCTCTCCGTATATTTGAAAATCAAAAAACTTCAACACTTAGAAATTAGAAAATTGAAGGAAGAGATTTTCATCTTCAACAAATTCCTGTTTTAAATATTCCGCTCTTTAAAAAAGGTCATGTATAATTGTTTGAAAAAACCACTACCCTTTTGCGTGATTTATGCTTAAAATTTAAGCAATTTATAAAAATTATATTTTCTCAAAAACCGCTCCAATTTTTTCTTCAATTTTTTTTTCACGAAAGAACAACGAACGCTTCAGAGAAAGGCGTAGCTCTCATTTTCGTCGAAATCTCTGAATTTTCGAATATGAAAATTACGAGAAAGTATGTGCTGTTGTAGCATTTCTAGTTTTCATTAGGGGCGGGTCAGTGGACGGCCAAAGAATTTAAGTGTGGGATGTACAGGGTCAGCGATTGAAAAAAGACTTGTCACTGTTGCCACTTGTGGGTGTAGCGAGCACCATAGAAATTTGCTGAACAGCATCTTAAGTGCTGAGCAGCATATGAGTCTGCGAATTCTCATTGTAATCTTTTGTTCCCAAGAACCGTTAAAAAGACCGAGAACACTGAAGTGCTTGGGTGGGTTGCGGATTCTGCAGCGAGTATGGATTTACAGCTCTTGTTTTTAGTATGTGTGGTGTTAAAATTGGAATATATCAAACTAAAAGAACATATTATAAACATTAATTTCCACATCTACTGAAGTAGTTTTAGAAAAATATACTCTTGCCTATTTAAACCAATCTTTTGAGGTAATGCTTCGTTTTTTACGGAAATTTTTCAATTTCCTTTCAAATTTACTTATTAGGGAAAATAGTTTAGAATATTCTTAAACCCAATAATGCAGTTGTCCAAAAAAATTATGTTATCGTTGGTAATGTTAACAAAAAAAATTCACTCCATTCTCCATTCCTTACCTCCCTACTCCCTTCCCCCTCTCCTTTACCACCCTTCTCCCCTTACCTCCCTTCCCACTCTCCCTTCACCCCGCTGCTTTCTGTTCGCGAGCAGCCAGTCACGTGTCCCTCAGCTGATGAACACGAGTCAGCCCGTACGAACAGTTCCATAA
The DNA here is from genome assembly GCA_031308135.1 of Acheta domesticus. Lineage (NCBI taxonomy): Eukaryota > Metazoa > Arthropoda > Insecta > Orthoptera > Gryllidae > Acheta > Acheta domesticus. The sequence goes on from JAHLJT010009436.1 coordinate 28,508,924, forward strand.
ACAGATCTGATCCACAGCACATTACTTTTATCGAGTAACCACCTTCAAAGATGTTACTACATGGAAGTTAAATGCTTCGGCTGGAAAAAAGTCCTAATAAATATGAGTGACCACTGTATGTTTACTAGTCTTGATAATCCGTCTCCCAAAGGCGTACATCAGGGCTGTCAAACGTAGCACGTACGTGCTCGGAGCGCGCTTGCGCTCTGCAAGGGCACGCAGTACCCACGGCGAAGGGAAGTCCGCGATCCGATTTCTTAGTCAGGGATGCACAAAAGGCAGTCGTGGCGGGACCCAAAAAGATGTATAACAAGTTTCAGTCCGAGTGGGCTCTTGTTTTCTTGTGCAGTGAGCGTGGAGGTGATGCACATTGTTTAATGAATGTTCATCATTACTCTATAATTTTTGGAGTGATTTATTACGTGCATTTTCACGCGAAAGACATGAACACAGAATTTCTTTAACCCGGCAATGAGATCGTTGGGTCTGTCAGACCCAGTGACTTCTTTGAAGCGGTTTATCAAGTGAAGGAAATTAATTCTAAACTTATCCACTCGTCTACCTTCAAATTTAATCTTTTTGAACTGATGTCGATCATTAGTTTGAGTTTATCACAGAAATGTGGTGTGCTATTCCTTCTCAAAGCTGTTGATGGGTCCGTCAGACCCAACGTTCCCGCTTGCGTGACATTTTTACAACATGGCTGGCTCATCTAAGAGTTATTTTAATGCATTAAATCCGAAAGATATTGAATTATTAAACAAAATTTCAGAAAACGATTGTTTATCAAGTGATGATGAAGTTGCTGATTCATCATTTAAACTAGAAATTTCTTGTTCATAATTCAGATTTTGATCAAAAAATTTAATAAGCTGAACCTGAGAATCAGGAAGTTGAATCTGAATCTTTTATAAGTAATATATTTATTTACTTGCTGTCAAATCTTTATAAATAAAATTGATATTTTAAGGTTAAGAAATGCAAATTATTTTAAACTTTGTAGATCACAAACCACTTACTCGGAAATGTTAAAAAACGAACAAAATGGCCGAAAAAGTTACAGTCAAAAACATTTCCATAAAACATATTATAAAACATTACTATAAAATACTTTCATTATGTTTGTTTAAGATATGTAGACATATTTTGTTAATATCGCAGTTATTAACTTAATGCTACATTTTCTTTTGTTTGTTCGATCTTCGTTCACATTTAATTTTATTTTTGTTCACTAGTGTGATATTTTGTGCTTTATATTGGGTCAATAAACTATTTGTATCGTTTACTTCATAATAAAACACTTTTCTAATTAATTATTGCTTCAAATAGCCTATAATAACTAGCGGTTCTGTCAGACCCAACTTTCCCACTGGCGTGAGGATTTTTCACGTTCCCGCTGCGGGATTAAAGGTTTACACTCAATAATAGTGGTTTTTGAAATTATGTTATATAATAATTATATTGATTTAGTATGTATTTTGGTTTATATATATTTTCTTTAAAATATTCATTTGAGTTATTTGTAATTAGTGTTAATAGTTCTAAAATACTGCGTTATCTAACACTAAGTAGAAATGTGCGTTAATATTTCCTTGCTGTAATGATCTATGATCAATGATTGTATAACTGTAGTTTCTGTTTACATTTCAAGTTCCATGTAAATTTGGTAAAATGTAATAAATGTCTGTGATATACCAACCTGTGTACTTGACGAACCTGCAGCATTCGCATGAAGTTTTCTCACCCCTGCTTCCCATCTGTGACCGAGTGAATTCGCTAAGCTGATATCGCCGCGTGCCCCAAACCTTTGCGAAGGCCATTCGCGTGCTCGTTCGTCTGACGGCCCTGCCGTACATAAATATACCCGTTATCGTTTACAGCGTTTCGTTCTTCAGGGAACAACTTCACATTCGACCTCAAACTTAACAACGTGTAGGTTTACGCTCAGAGGCATTCATAATACGGTCTACAGCGATCGCTTCTGGTGACGAATGGACCGACAAGGCGGTATTCGATTGGGGTCGGACGGGTTTGGTTGGTGTCAGTTTTACTGGCGCTTCTTCATAGAGGTCACAAGAAGAGAATCTCAATTATTGCATTGCCAAAATATTGCCAATTATTGCATTGCCATAAAAGAATGCCAGTTATTGCAATGCCGAAAATTATTGCATTGCCAAAAAATACTGGACATTACGACACGCTTATTTCGAAGTAGAAAAAGAGAAAAATTGTTTGCCCTGCAACATAACGCGTTTGAATTAACTCGCGTAAGGGCAATTGGAGAAAGATAATATCCGGCGTCTAATATGATGAATGCTGTTTGAAAATTACTGCGAAGTGGGGAATGACATGCACAATAATGATGGTTAAAACCAATTATGGTTTTCGCGCCAAGCGACTAGGGAACTATTCTTATGACCACGACGGCTACTGGAGAACGGCGAAGAACGGGAAAATATGGCCGAAGTTCGCCAGAGCCGAGGGCAAACAATTGGCGAGGTGGAAGCACGAGGTTAAAAAAATAACAAAACTCAAAGTATAATGACACCACCTTTATTTCTGATGGAAGTACATTCTCTATCACAAACCGTTTTGAGAGCACGCGTTTAAAATTCCTCCACATTTATGGCAACATAACAGATCCAGCACCTACATGCACTGCCGCACACGCCCCAAAGTTTCGGCAACAAGGACAAGCAGCGTTCGGACCTGCTGCCACCGTACGTGATACAGTCGTGGATGAAATCTCAAAAAAAATACGAGTAGTACTTGCTTATCGCGGCAACAACGCCGCGACCTCGGCGCTGTGTGCCGCCTATCCTGTGCCGGTGCAAGCATATGCTCCATATGCAGCATTGTTAGAAGTGTGATGACTCCAAATAAAATCAACGTTGGCGCCTCCAGTGGCGGATGAAGGTGGGGGGGGGGGAGGGGCATGGGAGCCATGCCGTCCCTCAAAAAGTCTAGAGTTTTGGTTTGTTATCTTTTATTTGGCAAAATTGATTTGAATATTTATTTCAATTATTTATTAGAATTATGCTATTATTTAATAAAATAATATTGTATAGCAACATTATACACTACAAAAATAATACAGTTTAATAACAAATATTTATTATTTAACAATAATATATGCCCTTCCAAAATGATCGGCTGGATCCGGCCCTGGGCCCCTCTATGTAAAGGTACTACATCCAGGATTAAAGGTTCCCATATACACACTTTGTGTGGGGAAAATGTTCCTCGATGGAAGAGGTGGTAGCCAACATCCCACCCAAAGAACAGGAAGCACTGCATCAGCACCAGACACGTACGTATTAGGGATGTAGGCAAAGGTGGTGATTCGTACATCCTTTCGTGTCGATCCTGAAGAAACCCGACCTACCACTCCGGCGGATGGCGGCTGTCCGTCCGCTCTGCTGTCTTCCTACCGGTTCCCCGCAGCCGTCTCGTGGCCTTTCCCAGCTTCGCAGTGACCCACGCCGCGCGCCAGGACGCTGCGCCGGCCCCGGCCTTCCCTTCTTTTCCCTCCCACCCGGCCACCGCCACCGCCACCGCCACCGCCACCGCCACCTCATAATAGGGAGTTTTAGCGCCAGGCTTTTTTTAAAAATTTATATACACAGATGGTGAATGCATTGCTCAGTTTAAATTAACTATACATATGTTTGATGGTTTAATATCTAACTTAAATTAAAACTTAAAACTAATACAATGGTTGAGGTTACCCATCGGGTTCCTCTAGTCGGGATCTAATTCGGAGAATTTCCTGAGGAAAATGTGGAAGGGAAACTTATTTTGTATTCTGGTTCTATGTGATGGGTTTTTGCCGAGTCTGTGAACTGATAATGAAGGGATTTGCGATATGTTTGAGAAGAAGTTAGTAGCAAGGTAGGCGATATGATGTTCCATAGTCTCTAGGTTGAATTCTTTATGTAACTGTTTATTGGTGACTTACCAGAGAGCGTTTGAAATGATTCTGAGAAATTGATAGCGCCAGGCGTAAGGAGACTTCTATTGATAGGTAGCTAGGTAACTCTATTGATCATGTGACTGACGACTTTATACGGTCGTAATGAACAACGTTCAGAAGAGTTTTAGCAAATAGCGTTATTACGCTACGCATTATGACAAAAGAAGCATTTCAAGCGTTGAACAAAGAAGTTGCATAATATTTAAAGGAATGTAGGGTAGTGGTGAGACATTTCAACCACGATACGGAGTCAAGAGTGTAACAAATCTACATTGTGCACGGAGTTTTAGATTTTGTGGTCCTCCGCGAAGAGTATGCAGTCTGGAATTTTGAATCAGCTTTTCTTGAGAATGTAGGAAGAAACCTTAAAACAGCGTTCGTTATGAGCATTCGACATAACCTAACACGAAGATATGATTTCAACTTCTTTTTCGTGAATTTCTTTCCAGTCACCTTTCCAACATTTCGCATTAATTCTTGCCAGCGTTGTGGAATTGGTAAGAAATAATTGTAACTGCCTAACATAAGAGAATCCGTTTATCAGAGTTGGGAAAATGCAACCTTTCCCGTTTTTAGGCGGCCATTTGCGTCTTGCAAGGTGACCGTAGAGACTCTTGCACTATTTTATGAAGGTATAAGGTCGAACCTTAGACCTAAGGTAAGACATCATGAGTTCAAGGTCCGTCACGTGACTTAGTGCATAACGCCGCTACCTTACGCATGGTGCTAAAACCTCCTAATAGCACCCGGCGGCGACGCACGCCCCCTCGGCACAACTCCACTCGTCTTTACTGCAGAAACTTTACAAGCGGACAGGAAAAAAACATATGCAGTAATGGTCGGTCACTTCTGGCCAGTAGCAGCGAAAATTCTGCTGAACAAATCTGCACAAAATGGTTTTCCAAAATGTAGCACGACACTGCTCAAGAACAGCAAATAAATTACTCCATATACAACTGCAATTAATTAGATATATTCAAAGAATTTTTTTTCACTAGAAAATTGGATATTTTCACTTTTCACATGAGCTGAGACTTTCTGGAAAGTTCTGCAATATAGAATTTTTATTAACAACCAACGTTTTTACAAAGAGGCTATAAAATGTTCGTGATTAATCTAAAAAAAATGTTGGATTGTTCGAGATCGATAAACGCAGACAGCGTTTCACCGACCTCCATGAAAATTGGCACATGTACGCGTGTTTTCAGGGCAAAGGTTTTTTAATTGTTCATTTTGTTGTAACTAGACTACATGGCGCTGCAGAACAAGATGAATTTTCAGTTAAATGCAATTCCCAATCCATCTGGGCTCCATTCTTGCTGGCCGTTGCCATATGACGCGGGGGCATGTCGAGAGGGCGGAGGGGGATGTAGACGGAACGAAACTAATGAGATAGGAGCGACAGCGAGGGACAATTGCTAGTAAAATTATATTCCTGGAAGTATGTATCAGCGGTTGGGAATGCCCTTTTAAGCAGACTTTGCCAAATAAGCTTGATAAAAATTCAAAGTGTCATGCGGGTCATCACGTGGGGAAAATTTGTCTTTTCTACTTGGAACTCGTGACCAAACAATGTCCTCTGGAACCAATTTCTGACCACAATAATCGGGATCCTCTTGTAAGTTGTAGCTTACGAGTGGGAAAAAATTTCCGTGTTTATGCATTGGGCACGAGACAGAACATATTGCCTCTTGTAAATACCAAAACAAGATAAAAATTCCTGTCTAAATGAAATTTCGTTATTCTCATCCCTCCCCTTTCCTACCCTTCGTAGCAAAAATTAGGTTTACACTATTTTATTTTCTTACAAATATTTCAAAACGTCTGGGGAAATTTATCGAAACACATTAAACGTTTCTCAAAGCTCCTACTAAATGCTTTTTAATTCATTCCAATAGCGCCATTACGCTTTGAGTAATTGCTGAGCATTTTTGCCGTGAGTATGCAAAAATGCATCTGTTTACAACTGCAACAATGGTGGCGGCAGCGGTGATGGTTGCGAACGTGGCAGATGACATGACAGGGCAGGGTCAGGGCCATGTGAAACAGGACAGGACAAGGTCGATGGGATAGGCAGCATGGATTTGGGTTGTGCGGTGCAGGGCAGGGCAGACCAGATGGGTGATATTCTGTTCATACAATTCCTATCTAACAGACGATTGTCATAACAGACGATAGGATACGATAACAGACGATAGGATACGCTAGACTCTTCAACTGGTATGAAACAAATACACACGTAGAAAACTCCGTTTTCGCATCTTTGGAAATAAAGGTATCATTAGACGAAATTAATCATATCGCAACCGTCCTACTAGAAAATTACTACATTTAAATTAAATAATATTTCTTACTTAAATTCTGTTTTCTATCGTACATCTTAAAATACGTTCAATTAGTTTTTATGAGAGTTAATCCTGAAAAGAGAGCTAGAATTTATGCAATTAACAACAAAGCGTGTCTTTCTCGTTTTCCTTAAACTCGTCTTTTATTTTTCTCGTTTTTCTTATCCTTTACATTTTTTTTTATTTTGACCATGGTTGTTAGATTATAAGAGATTTTACATTTGCACGGCGGTGGAATGAAAATTCCTTCCTCTTCGTGCTTGATAGCTTTGTAGTCTGTCATTCAGTTTTACAGTAAATTCAAAATTTAAAAGAAAATCAAAACTCAATCAAACATTCAAACTTCAAAAAATTTAAATGTAATTTCTAATAAACCTATCCTGAGTAATACGCAGGATAATGTTTATTTTAATCAATGGACATCTCAAAATATTTTTCTATTATTTTTAGACAGCCAATTGTTTTCTTTTTGATTTTGAACTTAAGCATTTTTAACTTTCTTTGAGGTATTATTGTGCAATTGACTATTGATTTTTAAATGACATCGCTAACTCTCTGCAAAAGAGCGTGAGTAAGTTTACAATTCTCTTTCACAAAGGCCAAAGTGGAGCATTCTCTCGGTTCCATGTTTTATGTAGTTTCTTGTATCCGACTCATCGCGTGAAACATTCTCTGCTCTTCTTTTTCTCTTTTCTCCTCGAAGAAGAACTCGATTAATCCAGTTTTATTTTACTTATTTGTAACAAGAAAACTACCGTGTTGACTACTACCTCCCGAGCTATGCTTATATACGTTCGTCGAGTTTGACAACTTTAATACAATCGGGCTCTTTCATAAAACGAGACCAATTATTTTCAAGGAACGTTGTTGTCTTTTGCTAATAGTAATATCTAAAAATAAAAAAAAGTCAACTTGGCAGTAGAGGTTATATATAGTAAGATGAAAACACTGTGATTAAAGGTAAACACTCTCTCACATCAGGATATAATGAATAATAACGCAATCTACGAGCTTAAATACATTATTTAACTCATTGTATACAGCGTTTCAAATACATTGCATAAAATGCGAGACAGCAGAAAAAGTGCAGATCGTAACATTGATGAATAAAAATAAAGAGGATAATTTGTAGCTACACTGACAGGCCTAAGTCGAAAAAGTGGCTTAATTCGGATTCTTCAATAGTTCTGCTTCAAAAAACACTGATAAGAAAATAGGTAAAACATAACAAAGGGAATCACAACTGGCGTTTTAAAAACTAATCTTTGCTCCTAACAAAAATATTCAATCAAGAAAACATTTGTTCTTTATTGATGAAGGAAAGATATTATGGTTGTTGGTGGTAGAAAGACACTGTGGACGAAGGAAAATTATTTTTCAATAACTTAATTTGAACAGCGAAAAATGACAATCTAAAACTGGACCACAATTTTTATGCTTCACTCTCAATACATTAGAATAGGTATCAACGTAACACAAATCTCTTCTCATTTGACTATTAACTATTCAAATCAAGAAAACATCCGCGTACACAACAAAGCGTCCATAGCAAAACCCTGATTATGGACATATTTTTTCCACGAACGCATGACGAGGAACAAGTGATAATACAATCAGCGGCCTCCTTTGTCAGTTCTTACGAAATTATTTCCGTGGCTAACACTGAATCGACTTTCTTACTCTTTTATTTTACAAATTTGTTTTAATTATAGCTAATTTTAAAAATAAGGTTTGTTACATGAAGCAAATCAGTCATTATAATCACAGATCTACAATGATACATACGGCACAATGCACAATATATCCTACATTAATTACATTTCATTCAATTGACAAATATAATTTTAAAAATATATATTAAGAAGTAAGAATAGCTAACATTGTTTGTTACCAATTCTGAAAATGTTCTCTAGCTTTTACTTTAGGCAATTTTGAATATAAGAGGAACATTCCAATATTATATCTGGAATGGAGAAAGAGCGATTTGACGATTTCCCCAAAGTTGTAGGATTTCTTACCTGAGCAAATGCTGAAGTGATAATTTCTATCTACGCGTCAACGGCTAAGGTCATTTTCCCCGTAAATGAAGTGCATGTTATTGCTCGGAAGGTGGCGGTGATCTTGCCCAGTTGGATGGGGAGATCCGAGACCGACCTACCGTGAGCCAACAGGCTTTTCCACAACCAGGTATCTCTCACCAGCGGAGCATCGCCCCACCCGGGACGAGCTTTAATTTCCCGACCGTCTCACAGCATGTGTGGTAGTGAAGTGCATATAAATGTAAGTGTGTGTAAGGGGGTGAGGATAGGACATGGAATGGGAAAGGAAGATCGCACGCAGTCCGTGGCCCGTTTAATAGGGTACTGCTCCGGCATTCGCCTGGTATTGACTGGAAAAAAACACGGAAAACTACCGATCAGAGCAGTCACCTACAAGAATTCCCCTCCAGATTTCCATCTACTCAGCAGAGGTCTTGTCGACTGTGTATTCTCGTTAGGAGGTGAATGCGTAAGCAGACTCGCCGGAGTCCTGCGGCTCGAGTCGTTTGACGGAAGGAACATGGCGGAACAGACCGCCAGCGCGTTCGCTCGGCCGCATCCCCCCCCCCCCCCGGAGGCGCGCGCGGCGCAACACAGCTCCGTCCGGTTAGTCTTCGCTTTTTTGCAGCATCCTAGGAGACTGCGCCGCCCCGCAAGCAGGCCACTAGCTGCTAGAGCAGTAGGCGACGTCATTCAACCCAGTGGTGGTTTCTGTCTTCCAGGCAGATGTCAACACTTGTTTATACCCGTTTCTTTTCGCTCCGTGTCTCACACAAGAGTGAGTGACGGAATGGATTTGAAGAAGTGGCCTTAATATTTCTCGTTTAATTAACACACAATTTATTAGTATGATGCAACAAGTTGCAAAATGCATCAAGATGCAACACCGCCTCTGCTCTGGTGCATCACTATTCCGGTTTTGTTGGAAATGGTGAGAATGTAAACCCGATAGAAAAACGTACCTCACAAACATGTACTCCGATTTGATTGCTTCAAGTCGTGTATCTTTTCACGACCGAGAGATTGATCTTCAGCTTGTGAGATATCTGTACTAAAAAATAAGATACTAAAACTATAATGAGAAATTATGAAGAATTGTTCTGCACGAGTACAAAAAGTACAATAATGTTTTCGTGTATATACGTGTAAACACGAAACTTAAGTTTCGCTATTAAGCATTTATAATTAGTTCACCAGGAATAGTTTTTGAGGCTCGCAAACTAATTCAGGTGAACGAATTGTGATTGCTTAAAGGCGGAGTTCGTTCACGGCAATTTCAACGTTCTTATATTTTACGGATCAACAGTTTGTTTGCGAAAATATTTGGCCATTACGTCTTCTTTTAACAAATCAAATAATACGGAGTACACAAATAAATGTGGTTTCCATTAGTTGAAGAACAAGACTTAGGCTGACCATAATATAAATTAAATTAAATTTTACTTACGATTGCCTTTCCATAAATTGAAACTTTAGAGGCATGTGTATGTGCAAGATTTCTTACTTTTATGTTATGATGACATTACCTCTTATTCTTAAATGAATAAGCTGCATATTTCAGGTTATTGCAAATGAAATTTGCCCTTCGAACAATTTCAAAAGCAATTACAGCAAAACGCTGCGGTTACAAAGCAATTTATTACCTCTTTCGTAAGAGGTGAGTCGATAGTGCCCCCAGCATCCTGTTTCCCAGATCATCTGCATCTGCACAACCTCTCTCAACAGGACGCTGGCCTGGGAGCTCATCCGTGAAGGAACCGGTTTGCTCTGCAGCGCTGCCACTCGGATTCACTTTTCAGTGATTTGTGGTCATTTGTGATGACAACGATAGCTTTCAGTATTTAATGGCGATGATGACGATGCACTCACCAGAAGGAATTTAATAACATGAGCAATTCCTTCTCATTTTAAGCCGAACAGATTTAAAAGACGAACTAGTATTTTCCTTTGGATGATATTTGAAGATACATGACACGTTTTCTGATAAGTTTTATGTGAAAACGTGCCCGCAAATTAAAAAATATTGATGCCATATTTTAAAAAATGAAACAAAAAATTAACCATTCTTTGTTGGTTTGATTCTTGAACCTGCTGTCGTACCGTGTGTCGAATTCCTTAATATAGTACGCTATATTAAAATATAGTATCGTTTTTATCAAATATGCATTCAACTGAACTGGCTTTACATAAATTGTTTATGCTCTGTAATTAATCAACAGTAATAATTGAAGATTCAACGTCAACTTGGTCACGACCGTTCGCGGCGAGCACTTTCTATTGGTCGTCATTAGTATAACCGTTGTCATTTATAAATCAGATATTTACTATCTCTCTAAGGATGATATACGCAGAATAGAGAAAGTTATGAGATGTTGAAAAAAATCATTTTGAATTGGAAATACTTTTTGTGATATTCCATCAATTATTAGTTTGATTTTTGTTGGTGAACTGCACTTTTCTGGACAATATTTGAGTAATTATTGATGGAAATTTGTTTGACGAAAGCGCTGTCATTTTCACTTTGTAGAACTTTGGTCTCATGTTCATCAGAAGGCATCTCCTCACATGCTCTTGTTAAAAGCGCAGAGAAATGCAATTTTGAAAATAAAAACTCGAAGTTATAACAAGTGATACGCCCCTGACGAACTGGAGGCCGAGGGTGCCGGTTAAAAAATGCTCGAAAGTAACAATGAAGGTTCAAAAATAACTTACAGTATAGGGAGATTGTGCCTGTAAATGAAATATTGCACTGCAGAGGACTAACTTAGGCCTGACAGCAGAAGCTTCTCTCTTGGGTTGGTATATTAATCTCATACTCTTCTCATAATCGCCCGGGGATGTCTTTTCAACAGATTGTGAACAACTCATCAGAAAATTCTTGAATATATTTTAGTGTGAATAATCTGCTTTAATTAATGAAATTCGGCTTTCGAATAGAAACGTACGTTGAATTGAAATGTGGTTTCCGACATTTTGAACAAAGAAATCTGTGGAAGTTAAGTTTCCATTTTCATATAAAGGATAAAAAATAAGTTTGAAATTTAGACAGGTCCTTTTCTTGAACTCGTTGCGATTTTAATTATTTTAAATATTAAAGTAAATCCAAATTTTTGAGGTTATCATCTTCCTTTATTTCTTCCACTTCTGTCAAGATTGAAATAAATAAAATACATGAATTTACCAGACTCTTATGGAAACTTTTATATATTAATCTTTTACACTGAATCGTTTCGTATCTGTTGACTTGCAAGATTCAGCCAAGCAGACAGCTCCCTACCCTATCCTGTCGCAGGCTTACAAATTAACACTTGGCAGCCAATGTTATAAGGAGCAATATTCGTCGCTGAATTTCGGCTTACATACTATTCTTTAATAATTTCTCAGAATTCGATAAAACATTGGGAGACTACGTGCCATAAAGCTTTCTTATAATGTTTTCTACTCCCATAATTCTGTCATATAATGACTGCATCCAGTTGCATAATTATACTCATTACGATACAGATTTCATTATGATACAGGTTCTTAATCAATCACAGAAGTTTACAAAGCAAGAATTGACAATTAATAATTGAGAATCGTTCTAGTAAAGGTTTCGTTCGATTGTGTACATTAAGATTGCATTAATATTATATTATCCTTGTCAGTTTAAATTTCTTTTATTATTAGTAATCGTTTTGGTGGAATATTATTTAAAATAGATCCTATTCGACGAGGGCAGTGAAAACAAAAGCTATCTGCGGTAAGGTACGAAGTTTTTTTTTATTTTCCCCTTTTTCTAGCACATATGCCAAATACCCTAGACGTCACAATAAAGTTGTTTCCCAAAATAAGTTTGATTCTCTTATAAATTTATAATGCTTTTGTACAAAATATAGCGTAAGTAACTAGTTTATAATTTTGCTTTACTGCATTCGAACCAATTAGAAAACTTGCTCCGAACGTCGCTCATTTCTAAAACTCGTACTAATGCAATAAAACTTAACATTATAAAATTAATTGCATTAACTTCTATATCCAGTTGGATTTATATGTATATCAACGGAATTCTGGGCTGAAACAAGAGGTCATCTGCCGAACACTTGATCAATCCAGGCTTGTACAACACCTTGTGTGTGTGTGTGTGTGAACGTTAAACTGTTCATATTGACATTTATTACTTTTTCTCATACCACATGTGTATTATAGAGAACGATATGTTAACAGCATCGAAAAACGGTAATTTTTGAGGAGACAATTTGGTATTGTAGATTACTGGTACCTAAAAAAGTGAATATTTTTGTTCCCACACATCTAAAAATATTTTTTTAATGTTTTATTTTATACATTTTGGTAACTTACGTTTAAGTAAAAGTCAATACAACTACACCAAATGTTTGAGCAGAATATTAGTCTTGTTCAAAACATTTTATTAACGTTTTAATTCATTAATTTTTTAATTGCTTTTTTTGTTAACGAGCAATCGAATCCTGAACAAACCTGTGTGTGTGTGTGAACGGGAGATTGGTCTTGTAGAAATGTCTACACATCTGATGAGCATATGTGACGCACGCTGGCCCAGCCACGCCGACCGGACGCGTCGAAGGAAGGCAGGGCCCGCGGGGGAAATCCACGGCCAGAAAGACGCGCCCCGCCGCCTCCTCCGACGCGTGATTCACCTTGCGGGTGGCAGGCAGGCAGGCAGGCAGGCACCTCGAGGGGCCGCCCACCCGAGGCCATTGTTCGCTTAATCGATAGTGAGCGCAGATGACGCCAACATTGCCCTCCTGACCGCACAGGTGTGGAGGCTTCCGATACTCGAGGTCGCGGGCTCGAAACAGGATTTTTCAAAAATGTGGAAACTTCATTTCGCTCTTGCAGCGCTTAAAAGCGCTACCTTTCATGCCTGATGCAATGCTGTTCTTCACTTGGGTTATGTAAGAATCAATGTGTTATGTTCCACGTATGAAATTAAGTCTCAAGGTGTTAAAAACTGGCAACCCAACCTATTGTACTGGCGTATTTTTGTGAACTATGTGAAAGATTGGCATGTAAAACAGTTCTTGTCAGCTAAATTCTCTTGAAAATTAACATTACCGAGCTAAAACAAAGCTCTTTTTGAAGATTGTGAAATAGGTCGAAAGACCTATAGGGTATTTTAGAATAAAATATAAAATATGTCGACAGAATATAATAGACAGAAAGGGAAAATACGAACAAAAATAAACAGAAATGAGACGTTGGGGACGTAATTAAACAGCACGAAAAACGAGTTCGAGTAGATATTTAAATATTAGAAAAATAATTTTCATAAATTATGTTTAATAAAAGAGACCTTGTTAGGATATTCACGAGATTTCGATAGCTCAGTTACAGGGAACAAATTAGCATCGGACTGACGCAGTAACAATTAGAACATGTGAACAGCAAAAACAAGCTGGGTTGGTAGATGAAAAATTTGCGTCAGGATTTGTCTCGATTTGTTAGAGTAGGACATGTGACCGCGACTGCCAGAAGAAATGGAAAAAGTTTGAAATTGAATTATGCCATGGTCTGATAAACGAAAGATGGATATCCGAGAGCTGTATAAAATTAACAGTAAAAAAGGAACGTAATTGTAGATGCGAAATTTGAGCCGCGAATGTTGATAACAAATAGAAGTAGGGCGCGGTAGGTGTAAAACGTGTGCAGATACGAACTTAGTGTGGAAATACAAGAAATGGTAGGAGGACGACGATTAATGGACGAATGTTTCATCTCATGGCCAAGAGAGCAGTGTTTCCTCAGCAACAGGAAAGTTTAGTAATTAAGCATAAAAAGACATTGCAGTATTACATTGTTCAAGGCCAAGAATGTCATAGTCAATAAGTTAAATTAAGACAGAAAGATTATAAAAAATAATGATCGTTATATTTCGATGGATGTCAACATTCGTTAGGTAAGAAGATTAGGTAAAAATATTAAATTTAAATAAGAACTAAGTTTGTTAAAAAATTGATTAGAAAATAAAGATAAAAATGATTTAAATAAAAGAAATAGCAGACGACACTTCATGTCGCTGGAAAATAATTCAGTAAAAACGTTATTATTTCAGAAGTAGATAACCAGGAAATTAATAAATTCCTAAATTAAATAGAGGAAGAGGTCGGAGGCTCACCAGCCGGATCATCATAGGAGAGGAATATTTTTCAGCCTACAAGAAAGAAACGGACGAGCTTTGAGATAGTAAGTATATCAGCGCTCAATTAGACCCCCAAAACTGAGATAGCAAAGTAAATTAATTAAATAGGTGGTAAAATAAATTGAGATAGATAGATAGATAAATAGATAGATAGAGAGAGAGAGAGAGAGAGAGAGTAGCGGGCACTGTCATAGTTGGTTTTTGTATTTAGCACTTGGTTGTCTTAATAAACAGCAGACAGATAACTCTCAAATTCAAATCAGAGGCAGCTATATTAGATGTTAATCATTTTCGTAAAAAATACATTTTCATTTTTTGAGTCTCATGTGTATAATCTTTGTATATAAAATTCTAGTGTCACATTCTAGTATCACGTTTTAGTTACCATATTCCTCCGAAACGGCTTGACCGATTTTGATGAAATTTTTTATGTATATTCAGTAGGTCTGAGAATAGGTTATCTATTTTTATACCCCTACGTGATAAGGGTGATCCACCCCAGTTTTTTTTAATTTTCGGACACAACTTTTTATACAACCTGCTACACACGGTAGGTATTTTGAATCTATATTGTTAACTACTTAACAAAGCGTTCTAGGGCATTAAAAACGAGGCCAAAGGCCTCAAAGAAACACTTATCATGCCGTAATGTACAGGTCTTCAACATTCTATTAGATTTTTGCTGGCCCGACGTTCCTCTATATTACTCACCTGCTCAGCGACGTGCAGAATCTACTACTAAATGTAAATAACACGGAGAGACAGAGACGGAGAAAGAGAAAGAGAGAGTCGGAGAGAGAGAAAGAGAGACGGAGAAAGAGAAAGAGAGAGAAAGAGACGGAGAAAGAGAGAGAAAGAGACGGAGAGAGAAAGAGACGGAGAAAGAGAGAGAGAGTCGGAGAAAGGGAGCGAGAGACGGACAAAGGGAACGAGAGACGGACAAAGGGAGCGAGAGACGGACAAAGGGAGCGAGAGACGGACAAAGGGAGCGAGAGACGGACAAAGGGAGCGAGAGACGGACAAAGGGAGCGAGAGACGGACAAAGGGAGCGAGAGACGGACAAAGGGAGCGAGAGACGGACAAAGGGAGCGAGAGACGGACAAAGGGAGCGAGAGACGGACAAAGGGAGCGAGAGACGGACAAAGAGAGCGAGAGACGGACAAAGAGAGCGAGAGACGGACAAAGGGAGCGAGAGACGGACAAAGGGAGCGAGAGACGGACAAAGGGAGCGAGAGACGGACAAAGGGAGCGAGAGACGGACAAAGGGAGCGAGAGACGGACAAAGGGAGCGAGAGACGGACAAAGGGAGCGAGAGACGGACAAAGGGAGCGAGAGACGGACAAAGGGAGCGAGAGACGGACAAAGGGAGCGAGAGACGGACAAAGGGAGCGAGAAACGGACAAAGGGAGCGAGAGACGGACAAAGGGAGAGAGAGACGGACAAAGGGAGAGAGAGACGGAGAAAGGGAGAGAGAGAGGCAGAGAAAGGGAGAGAGAGACAGAGAAAGGGAGAGAGAGACAGAGAAAGGGAGAGAGAGACAGAGAAAGGGAGAGAGAGACAGAGAAAGGGAGAGAGAGACAGAGAAAGGGAGAGAGAGACAGAGAAAGGGAGAGAGAGACAGAGAAAGGGAGAGAGAGACAGAGAAAGGGAGAGAGAGACAGAAGGGAGAGAGAGAGGTCGAAACCTGGGTGCGGAACCTAACGCAAAGCGTGTGCCTATGTACACGCAAATACGCTAACGCAAAACAACGAAATAATGACTCTTTCAAAAACCCAAAGTAAACTGGTCGTCCTGTGGCTTAGGATCCTTGTTTCCTTACGTTTCATCGACGTATAGAATTGATGTCTATTCTCAAACGAATTTGCAATAAATCGCAATATTCGGAAGCCTTCAAGTTGTACCGTAGAGAGGCGCAACGGAGGTGATGCGCCTGGCGGTGTTTCTCTGAGAAGCGCAGGGCTTGGCAGGCAGTCTCGCGAGATACGCCGCCAACGCTGTCTGCGCTAAACCCTTTGGAAGTGCTGAGTCATAATGCGCTCGGAGGCTCTTCACACGCACGCTCCGCTCAAAGGCAGGCAAGCAGACGCTACAGCAGCCATCTTGCCTTCTGAGCGAGGAGCCGCAGTCTCTTGGCCAGCGGTGCACGGCCCTCGCTTACGATCTCAGATGCTTTTAAAGCGAATGGAAACTTTGGTGGAAAAAAATGGAGCCGTTTTGAGAAAACGTCATTTGAGTCGTTCTGAAAATGCACATTTTGAAGCTCATCTTTGCCCTAAACTATTGAGATTTCGAGAAACTTCACAAGAAAATATTTAAAGTAGTTGTACTCACAAACTCAATAATGTATACACATTGCTGGTAATGTAAATGTTTAAGGCGTGAGGGGTATATAAAAAATACATTTGTGTAAAAAAAACAAAAACAAACAAACAAAAGAGTCCTTGAAAGTGTAATTTAGTCACGTTATTAAATTCCTTTAGCTATATTCGTTTACAAAATGTAAAGAAAAAATTGGGAGGAGTTTTCCAGAAAATAGAGTTTAAGCGATTCTGAAAATGCGGAATTTTGAGTCATTTTCACCGGAAACTTGATATTTCCACAAATTTGGTAAGACTTTATCTGAATCACATGTACTCATAAATGCAATATTGTATACGATTTCCGGCAATGTGAATTTTAACGACATAAGAAACCTGTCAAAAATTTACAATTGTGTAATTTTTGAAAAAAACAAAAGAGTAGAGCAAATAGTATGCCATCTGTTACGATACGTTTAACATTATCCCTACCAAAAGTTTAAACAAAACATTTGGAGCCCTTTTTGAAAAAAAATGTTTTTGATATTTTTTAATATTGCATATATTTTACTCAATATTGCGTGAAAACTATTAATTTGCTTAAAAATGTGCAGGCGCAAAATGAAGGAATTAATTTAAAGTCAAAAAATTAAATTTTTGTAAATTTAAAAAAACAAAAGAAGACTGTAAACTGATGTTTTTATCATCTCATGGAATACATTAAGCACTATCCCTACGACAACGATTAAAAGTTTTAAAACATGTACATGACCTTAATAAAAGAACTCACTTTGGAGACCAAATTTTATATGAAGGATAAATCTGTATCTTCAATTTTGTAAGAAAATGCCTAAAATATTTCACACTATGGCAATTTTAGAAAATTATTTTTTTATTTAATAGGTAATTATAGCACATTTATATATAATTTCAATTCTTTTTAACTATGTGGCTAGACTGAAGGCCTTTAAGCCATTACAGTACCTACATCCTACCGCATTCTAACCTTTCGAATTCTGGCATTCACCCCTAATGGTCTCTTCATTGCATCAAAGCTGCGGAAAGGAGACCATAAGGTACGGCTGAGGAAAAATCTCCTGAAGGGGGAAAAACCTGCCGTCAGAAGAGTAAATGCTAAGCTACTAGATTTTTTTCTTAACTATTTATTTCCTGGCGTGGGCATCTTCTCCATCCAGTCTTTGGCCTCCTCAGCCCTTGAAATCAAACAGCGCCACAGAAGATCGCCCGCACCACAGTCATTCCGATCAATTTACTACTCATTAACTTAATTATCGCTTACTGAATAATTATTACTAACTCACTGATTAATATTAGTGATTAAAATTACTGATTATCTTTACTAATTACCATACTATTAGTAATAAGCATTACTGATTACCTTACTAATTAACATAATTATCACTTATTGAATTATTTATTTCATCTCCAGTCTATGCTCCGCTCGTAATACTAACCAGTGCTGTTTTACGACTTCTTGATTATCGTTTCCCTGATAGTTCGAACTTTTCCTAAAAATGTTTCGAATTCTTTCATGAAGTGAGATCTATTATCAACTAATGTCTTTTGAGCGAGCTTTATGTTTCTAAGTAGGAAACAATAGTTCTCCATTCCCATCCATTTTCCTCTCCAAATTTCTGTAGCGCATCAATTTAACAGGATATGGATCCAATCTTCTCTATCACCGCAAAGTAAACACATTCCATTGCTATTCGGATCCTTCATTATACGTTGCATCCACCCCTACCCTAAACCAAGCGTATCCCCATCTTGCATCCCTTTTAAGTGTGTGTACGTAACTTTCGCATCCTTATACAGGACTCGTGTGAATTTGTACCACTAACGAACATTTTTCTGTCGATGCTGCCGGGATATCTTGCCTTTTAATACCCGAAAGTCTATCGGAAATTAACCGTTCTATCTCCCGTGTTCCTCTATCCCCCACCATCTCCGGAGAAACGTCTCCCAGACCTGCGCGTTCTAGTACTCGTTTCGCTTTGTACGACCAATAGCGCTGATCGTTTTCCTGTAAGCACCTGCGAATAAGTGTGTCAGCCTCTTCACGTGCTAATCTATTACAAACCTTAATGCCTTTCATTTTAAAATCTTTCTAATAATTCCTACATTACCTACCTCTCTTAAGATGACGACATTTGCTGAAAATCTAGAGACTTCGAGAATTAATATGTAATAATCTGTTTCGATGCTTTCTAATCTGTCTATTCTATCTACTCCCCAGATTTCCGCCCCGTAATTCATAGCTGGGAGAAATAACGATTTAAACATTGTGTCTCACAACTTTAAAGGCAATTACGGTATCTACGCAACATGCAACCGATTTATTTGAGATAAATTCTTCCTTTACTATGAGCAGCTACTATGTGACTATTCCATCCCTCGTTCATGGAAAAGTTTGCACCAAGATAAGTAAAAGGTTTGGCACGGTCGAGTTCCTCCTGTGCGTAATACCATTTCTCTTTGTTACGCCAAATAAATCAATTCTTGAAGAGAACAAATTAGTTTTTTGAATATTGGTTGGTTATTTGAATATTTACTTTTAGTCCCCATGCTTCACTACATGCTTTCAGAAAATTCAGAGTTAACGGTGAAAAACGAACTTATGCCATCTTTATAAATGTATTTTTCTCTATTCATATAAAAATTGAAAGAAAAAATTTGGAGCCATTTTTGAGAAAATGTTGAAAATGTTCTAGGGCAGGTGTTCCCAATTTTTTCACCACGCCCCACCAGTTGAGTGGAAAAATTCTCACGTCCCCTTGCACATTTTTGTCTGGTAATGAATGAACCAAGTGTTATATTTGTTTTTTTGTATATGTTCCTTCAAAGACTTCCTGAATTTCAGAGACTGAAAGTAGTTTGGTAAAATGTTATAACTTCAGGGGTGTGACAATATCTTTCGCCTCCAAAGTTTCAGCTTCTCAATATGTATTGATGACATCACGATGTGTAACTATATTCGATTCTTCACTCTGCAATTTTGGGTTAAGTTTGATCGAAGAGTCAATGAAATCAGACCAATAAGTCATCAATAGTTGAACAGTATTGTTCCCGCCACCAGGTTGCATAAACCTACCTGCGGAAATAATAAATATCTATCTATTTATCTATCAAGTAGATTCTTTTAAATTCCAGTATCCAATTCTTGGTCGTTTTGTTTTTAATTTTACAAAAAGTAATTACATTATTTCGGATCTCAAATAACCTTGCCAATATATTTTGTTTGGAGAGCCAGCGTATTTCCGTACAAATTAACAGCGTTATGTGATCTGTTCCTAAATCTTTGCAAAGAGTATACGAAATGTCCAGTATTTAAAGCGCTGTTTTCATGCAATTAACTACTTTAATGTATCATTTTAAGACATCGTGGAGTTTGTTTGAAAGCATCATAACTGCCAAGACTTAACAGTGTACGAAACAATGAAACGCAGTCACAGCAGCATTTTTTCTCTTCACCAATTACACAAAGCCCGAGAGAGCACTAAGAATTAAAGTAGCGACGTCTGTGCATAAACCAATCAATTTTGCGCATGAAAGTTCATTTGTCAAAATAATCTGGGACTGCTTTCTTCATATCAACACCTTTTGAAATTGTTAACAACTCTGTAGAAAACGGTGCCTCGTCATTTGCTCTTCCGTTTTCAATATATTGAACATAAACTATTATATGAAAACATTGTGCAATGTCAGTACTCTCGTTCAGCTGTACTTCAAAAAAGGTAATTGTTTGTTTGCTTCATCTACTTGATTTCTGATATATTCGGCCATATCATCAATGCAGCATTTCACAGAGTTACCAGAAAGCCGTATTTGTGATAATTTGTTTCTACTACCAGTGTCAAGAATAATATCAGCAACCTTCAACAGACATGGTTCAATAAGCGTCCATTCAATGACTTATCTTTTGCCCAGCAATAGAAGTAATTGCTCATATGAAGTTTCAAGTCCTTTTTCAAATGACTGAGCAACAGATTCAGCCCTATCCAAATTTATGCGTTTTAAATTTTCAGATATTGTGGAAACATTTCGCGAGAAAAAGGCTGGAAAGGCGTGTAGAAAAAGGGGCGAGAAGCGGGCGGCGAGAAGCGAGCGGCGAGAAGCGGGCGGCGAGAAGCGGGCGGCGAGAAGCGGGCGGAGAGAAGCGGGCGGAGAGAAGCGGGCGGAGAGAAGCGGGCGGAGAGAAGCGGGCGGAGAGAAGCGGGCGGAGAGAAGCGGGCGGAGAGAAGCGGGCGGAGAGAAGCGGGCGGAGAGAAGCGGGCGGAGAGAAGCGGGCGGAGAGAAGCGGGCGGAGAGAAGCAGTCGTCGCAGATTGGAGGAGATTCACCTTCTGAGGTAACTATTGGAAAAGTGGCAACGGACGACAGGATGACGGGCCAGAATCACATTCTCACGCTAGGTCGGGATTAGGAACGCTAAGAATGAGCAAAATCCTTTATCACAGTTTAAAAGTGGTATTGTGCCAGTCTGTGTGCCATACTCTGAAGATGGATCGTTTCAAAAACGCCTGAACATCGGATAGTGCCGAAGGGATGTCAATGTGAATCACTCACGGTACCGATTTCGCCGCCTGGTCAGCCAGCCCATCAGTCACACATGGCCTGGCGCCTGAGTATGAGATCATAGTGGTGAGACACTAGAAAATGTATCAGTTACGAACCGATTTCGTCAGGTAGTCTGAGGAAGAACGGGAGACAGCTTGAAAAGAGTTGAGAGAACCAGAACAATGGCATCTCCAGATGTAATCATCGCTTCATTCCTTCGAAGGCCTGGCACTGAGTTTGGGGAAGAGTAACACATGATTTGACCTGCTTTCATACCACACGTCGTGGCGCATGATAACTTAGGGAGGAGACGTATACTCTCCGCGATTAATTTTTACTCCCTATACGTACGTATACACGGAGTTATATACGTAGTATAGGGAGAGTTATGTAATGCTGCGCGAAAAAATGGCCAATTTTCGCCGGAAAAAATTAATTGCCGGGCCGTGAAAACGAAAAAGTGGATAAAACCATTTGCTAAATTACGAAAAGAAATCCTAACATGTCCTCAGAAACCCTCTTTTGTGGGTCCTTGATAACGAAAAACCAATTGAAAGGAAAAACGTTCGTCTGTCTGTGCGTCCGTCTGCCTGTCCGTCTGTGAACACTGCTAGCGCCTAAACCATACGTACGATTTCTTCCAAAATCGATATTCCCCGGTCGATCTGATTCCAGTCAAAGCTTTGAGATTTTGAAAAAGATTCTTCAAAATTTGGGGGTACTTTACATGAAGCCCCCGGACATTTTCAAAATTTTCTCAAAAATGGCTCCAAATTTTTTCTTTAAATTTCTTGTATGAATAGAGTAAAATACACTTATTAACATGGCGTAGGTCCGATTTTCATGGATAACTGAATTTTCGAAAATTGTGAAAGTTTGAATTTTTTCGGCGTCTTTCTCCAACTACAAAATTGAAGATGGAGATTTTTCCTTAAAATAAAATGTGCTCTCCAAAGTGAGTTCTTTGTTTAAGGTCATATACATTGTTCTGAAAATTTTAGTAGTTTTCGCGCAATATTGCGTGCAATATGTGCAATTTCAAAAAAAATTACAAAAACTAGATTTTCTCAAAAACGGCTCCAAATTTTTTCTTTAAACTTTTGGTAGGGATAGTGCTAAATGTACCCTATAAGATGACATAAACGCCATATTGCAGTATTCTTTTGTTTTTTCAAAAATTGCAAAAACGTAATTTTTTTACTTGTCTCTCACGTCAATATTTACACTAGTGGCGAATAGTTCACATTATTATATTTATGAGTAAATGTGCTTTAAATAATGTCAAGTAAAGTTTATCGAAGACACAACCATTTTCTGTGAAAACTAGCTCAAATTTCCGCATTTTCAGAAACGCTCAATCGCCATTTCCTCAGTAAAGGCTACAACTTTTTTCTTCAAACTTTTCGAACGGATAGTGCTAACGGCACTCTTTAATATGACGTAAAGTTTATTGTGAGTTTTTTTTGTTTTTTCAAAAATTATACATATGTAATTTTTTTAAAGGATCTCTCACATCTTTAATATTCACATTACCAGCAATTTGTAAACATTATTATATTTGCGAGTGTATGTGCTTCAAATAACTTGAAACAAAGTGTTTTGAAAACGCAAAACTTTTCTGTGAAAATGAGCTTCAAATTTCGTATTTTTAGTAGCGCTAAAACGTAATTTTCTTTAAAACGGCACATAATTTTTTAAAAGAAAAATTGCCATTAATGACTAGGTTTTTGTGTTCTTTAATATTCTAAAGTTAATATTTCCATTCTACCAATAGGAAACCGAAAAATTAAGAAAATGACAAAAAATGTAGTTTGTGCGGTGATAGCTGGCAGCTGGCGAGAAAGAGTATGTGGCAATTCCGAATAGTTAGCGAAAACCGAAGGAAATAGAAAACTAATACGGGAAAGTCTGTGCCGTTCTGTAGCACCACTAGTTACTTTCTAAGGTGGTTTTCCTGGTCTTCGCTCTACACCTCTTGAAGTCAAAGTCGTTCGCGATTGGATAGTTTTTCAGTCGTGTCAACGCCTTCTTACTGGCACTGACTGCGCTTGAACACTTCGAGTTCTATCACGGGACAAATGTGTGTTGGAGCCTACCGGTCGTTTTGGGAATTACAATATCCGCAGCTTGTAGTACAGCACTGTTAAAATGTGCCGCCATTTTGTCTACGTCGTCAAAGTCGCCCTCTGAGAGACTGACATTCGCTTGAAATTTTTTGCTTGTCAGTACGTTTTACATACTATTGAGGAGAAGGGGCAAACCCAGAAACAAAACCATCAATGTGGGTTATACGGGTGTAATGTTCGCTTCCGTACAGGTCGTCTAGAATTATTGCAGTGTTACAGGTTGCAAGTGAAGGACTGCAGAGAGTACACATCAATACACGTGTTAGAGTTTCTGGCTGGGGTGAAATGAATTGGCTCACCTGAATTCAGTATAACCAAATTCGAGATATCTATTGCCGATTCCAACATGTCGCCTCTCAGAAAAGTGCGGGTCGAGCCCCAAAGAGAACTGTGGGCATTTACATCCCCGACTTTCAAGAACGGTGAGGGCCATTGATTTATCAAGACCGAAAGTTCATCGTCGGATACATTCTGTTCTGGAGGGATGTAAATGTTTTAGATAGTGTGAGGGATGGAAGTTGTATCTGCACGCATACACACACACACAGACATTACATCTGGATTTTTGACACCGGCATACATTCCATCCTTATCTCGTTTGCCTTCATGAAGATCTCGGAGCTGAAGATTTTGAAAGGCGCATGGTATTTTGTAGATTTCCTCTAGGACAGCACGTTTTGGGAAAGTATTATTTACTGATGAAGCAACATTCACTAGCCATGTGAACGTGAATTTAAGTAACATGTTTTACTAAGCAGTGGAGAATTCTCTCTGGTTCTGGCATGTAGTTCATCAGCGCCAAAGGAGTGTGAATGTATGGTGAGGAATACTGAGGATGAATTTTTTTCTTTAAAATATTTAAAAGGAGCACAGTACGCAGAATTTCTATCTAAAATTCTTTCAACATCTTTAGAAAATGTGAAGTTGCAGAAATGTGTCAACACCATATTGGGGTGTTTTTAAAACCGCGTGTCAAGGGTTTCCACCGACATCAGAAGATAAGTGTAGACGCTGCATGCTCTGAAGTTAAAAAGAAAACACTGTATGCAGTTAATACATTTTTCCAAGAACGCCTGCAGATGTTTTTTGTCTATAGACGATGGATAATTTTAACATATGCTGAAGTAAATTGAGTGGTAATGTGGAGTGATAATCTTTATTTACTACTTTTGTACCATATTTTAATTTTAATTATTGTTATTTTACTGTATTTGTCTCTCCGTATGTTATTATTCTATACTAATTAATATGAAAATTATTAACTGAAAATGTGCAATATTCTTTGTACAATTTTTATAATTTTTCTTATTGTGTTTCCAAGATCCTATTAATATTCTATGGGAAATTCCATTAAATGGATTAAACGGTGGCAATTTTATTTAAACACATGCCTATGACAAATCCGTATTTTCAATAATTCAGTTCCTTCAATCTTTTAGTAAGACAAAAATATGAAAATAGGGAAGGATGAAAAACAGTTCAGAAAAAAAATTGCACCATTTTTGTGAAGATTTGGAATACATTTCGTAACTTTAAATACTACCGCTTCCCCTCCCCAAGCACGCTAGCAGGTGGAGCGCTTCGTGACCTTGAGTGGCAGACTGTTACATTAGAAATAAATCCGTTAACAAGACGCAAAAAAATCTAAATTACTCAAAAAGTGCCTTTCTACACGTGACTAAATACACAGTTCAATATTATATATGTATATTAATTACATATTTACATTATAACAGTCCGTACCGATTGGGTTCTTTCGCAGGATTGTGGTTTCATTAAAGACTACAATGACACAAAGGAGACAAGAAGAAAAAACTAAGTCGTTCTCACAGAAATTCGTGTAATTGGGCTTTAACGTTGTCTTTACACATACAGAAAGTCCATTTGAACCTATAAAAAGATCGACACACATTCATAAAATACCATATGCTAACATGAAATGCCTTTCAAGTGGTTATACACGCACGTTATTCTTCTTCTCTTACTTTCTCTCTTTGTTTTTAACAAATTCAGGAACGTCCACTACCTCCCTTAAGAAAGACAAAGGGAGAGAGAACCCGATATTAACAATTACTGTAATACGAGTTTGCTCAAGGTTTACTTGTGAGATTATTATTATTATTATTAATAATATTAATATTAATAAAACAAACTTTAATCAAGATTCACATATGTCGGATTCCATGAATACGACAAGCCATAATTATAACACAATAATGAAAATGAAAAGATTCCAAGCACCAGGAATACAAATTAAAAGTTATGTGCTCCCTTTGAACACTTAACGAAAATGTGCTCATAAATGATGTTCACTATTCTCTGTTTTAAATTTTTTACATATTTATTGATATTAATGTTAATGAGTCCACTGGAAGTGGACACTATGCGCAATCACAGCACGTTCTTGTTAAAATCAAAATGGCTTGGGGTACTTTGTGAACACAGTTAAATACCGCTTGTTTTACTAGCTTGGCGAGCTCAAAGTTTCTCATTGCCGTGGCAAGTCCATTACAAAAAAAGAAAGAAAGAAAGAAAGAAAGGAAGATAAGAAAGGCGGTTGCTACCGACCTCTGACCGGAGCCTTGGCCCCAGCGTCCTGGAGCCTGCGACACCGGGGTGGGCCGGCGACGTAGAACATCGACTTCACACAGCTCGCGTTTCTTTCGCGGCTGTGACGTGGCCACAGCAGACAGCACGATGCTCCACCACCGAAGACCAGAGCGCAGCAGCGCTTTTATCGTTTCTTTTAACCACTTGCTCCTTACACCACGCGCACGACTACTGTCCTAATGGCTCACTTTCCGCAATATCTTTCTGCTCTCACGTCCGAAAGTTTACTGCCCGAAATTACGCTGTCGCCCACCCCTCCGCAGGTCGCCGTTGCGTCTTGGGGGGTGGCATGCCCCTTCCGGTTGACTAGGTTGGCCGTTGGCGGCGGCACTGTGCGCGCGGCTTTCCGCCAGTTCGAACCCATGGCCAGCCGAGTAACCCAGGCTTAAGGTTTGGGAACCACATACAAATCTAATTGGATTAGTCTTTTCCCGGTCGTCATGATTGACAAAAAATGATAGTTCCATTTGGAACAAACAAATTTATTTCAATATCTCATAAATATACACCGGTAAAGGTAGCCCAGATGTCATTGCAACGCTTCTGACAGGAGAACCTAGAGCTCGAGTCCCAACGCTGGGAAGGATTTTCGACATAAACAAGACAGCTAAGTCGAATTCAGCCGCTGTCTGGAGAAGAATTCTAGTAATCGGCTGCACTGATAGGTAGTTTGCTGTTGGTTCTTTGATCAATACCAGACGAATGCCGGAGCAGTATCCCAACAAACCAGCCACAGACCGTGTGTGATCTTTCCTCCTCTTCCTTCTCCTATCGTCACCCCTTACTTACACGCACTTACACTCGCTACACTACCACAGTTCTTGGGAGACCAATCGGGAGCTTAGAGCTTGTCCAGGCCGGAGCAGTGCCATGTGGATGGGAGATACCTAGTTGGGGAAACACTGCGAGCTGACGTAGGTCGGTGCCGGATTTCGCCTGCCAGCGGGGAAAGATCGCCACCAGCGATTAACGCCACCGCTTCCAGCGATTAAAACGTGCACTTCACATACGGGAATAAAAACCTTATCATTTGACGCTTCGGGAATCACTAATAAACCAATCGTAAAATAAACGTGATGAAATAGATATGAATAATGTATCAATTAGATATATTGCCTCATACGTTTCTGTGCATTGCAATTACTTGAACCGTTCAAAAATTGCAGGAGTTGCTTAAGTTACATGCCGTACTCTGCATAATACATTTATATTGTATAATGTTAAAAGGCTTACTACTCCTATATGTACACAAATGATATTCTTCAGCTCCTGGATCAACGACCCCCATCTCGATCAGGTTTTCATTCAATTTCACTGATCCACTGGGCGAATGTTGAAATGACCCCTTGTTTTGCTTCTGGACATAAATGTAGCTTCACCATGCGCAGGTTTTTTGAGTTATGGTGTTGTTGAGGTAGGAGTAGATGGGTTATATTTGTTAAAAATACAAAAAACCTCAAAATTGTTGTTCGCTTACCGATTCACATAAGTTTTCTATAACTCGGGAGCGAAAATGTATATTTTCAAATGTTACTAGCTTCGTTTAGTTGGTATTCTTTATCGATATAGTTTAAAAGTTAGGGAAGATATTCCAGAGGTCAAGAAAACGTGCTCTTATTGTACTTCTTGCCCATACGTCGTACACAATTTTTATTGTTCTTAGACAAAAAAAACAACTAAAACAAACAAACAAAAAAGTTTTGCAACATCAAGAACACCCTCAACAATAGCGCATTTCCATCCACAAGCCAATTTCTGACTGCATCTCTACTTTACATACTGGTACTCTTTGTCCACGTCCTCTGTATAAGAGGCAATAGTGCTGAAATGTGGCAATATAAGGAGAAGTGTCGCGTGCTTGGTGCGGAATGCTCGCTTACCCCGCGACGGCTCCCCATCCCCTCTGGCGCCGTAAACAAGAGTTCACTCAGAGGTACATCGCCAACCAGAGACGCCACCAGGGCCTTTTAACTCCCATATAACGTGGTGGAGACCATTGTAGTGGCTGCGCTCTCTTACAGCACCTTCTTACAGGAACTAAAATACCAACTGCTGCCAACGATACTGTAAACGTGCGTGACTACTGCGTAGATTCGCGAGACGCAAGCAGGCGCGTAATGTTACAAAAATAGTGCGATGTTCGCGCTTTCTTCAGCAGTTTCTTACATGAATAGTATTGTATAATTGAACATTTAGAAGACACTTTTCGTATTTTTCACAAATTAGCCAATTTTTGTGTGCCAAGGTTGGCGAGTCTAAACTACAGCTGTACCTGGCGATACTAGCGCCTCCTATAGTAGCACCCTCTAGCTTTCTCTCCGGTTTTGATGGAGTGTTGCAAGCCCTGGACGCCACTCTCACTTGCCTGTGATGGAACAACAGTGCGTGTGCCCCTCCGAAAGAAGCGTGGCGTCGTGGTAGTGAAATAAACACGAGCTCTGTGTACAATACATACACGAGCTCTGTGTACAATCAGGTTATTTACAAGATTTTACAACTACGTACAACTCTAGGGTTATCTCCTCTATTCTACCTCCATTACTCCTATGCCCACTACTCCCCATATCCTGGCTAATGTAGATGCTCTTTCCGAACATTTCACCGCGCCGGTTCCCAGACACCCAGGGCAACGCATTCGCAATTTTATGTCTCGAGGAGTGCAGTCCCGCGCGAGCAGTAAGCGACCTCACGCGAGGCGAGCAGAAAACGATGTCCCTCTGCCTGGGTATCTGCTGCATGAATATTTTTGGCGATCACGCGATGACCCACAGCCTTCCTGTGAGGGCGGTCGCGCGGCCCACACATGGCCACGCCCTTGCGTCTTGGGGGTCATTCTACTGCCCCTCACCTGACCATATTTTACCTCGCCCTTGACTCCCCATCGGTTCCCTGCATTCGATGACCGTCGGCCACTCGGTCGCCTAGCTACCAACTGATGGCGTTGAAGTAATGCTGCCGAATAAAGAGTTAAAATCAATGCGTGTACCCTCAATACGCTACGTGTGCGAGTTTAGAAAAAGTCAATGAAATTCAGTGGCAATTCTATGGCAAATCTAGCCGGCAGACGTTAAAGACCAGATCATTAATTAGTGAGGATTTAAGAGTAACTCAAAGTCAATTTACATTTAGTATCATGTTTTCTGTGGCAGTGTATTTTATTTATGTTTTTATTTGATTCTTTTTTTATTTATGTTTTAAAATTATTAATATTATTATTAATTAAAGTATTGAGATAATAACCAATGTAAATACTTATACATGAAGAATTTTGTAGTAAATACAGGCTCGAGAATATTATAGGTTGTATTTTAGTATGTTAAAGTTAGTTTAATAAGACTTAACCCGTTATAAATATTAAATTAATATTTCAGAACACCGCATTTCGGAAAAGGTGATTTTGGTTATGTTCCTAAACGATTCGGAATATGAATTTCGGTTTGCCATGTACTCTTCTATCCAAGTGCGAAAAAACTAAAAGAGCTTTTTAAAACCTTTGATTTTAATTATTTCTGATCGCGTTGATGTTTGGAGTTGGTTTTAAATGAACAAAATTTGTTTCTTCTATAGTTGCTACTATTTATTAAAATATCTGACAATTCATCGATTCTTAAGAAATTATACTTCCTAACCAAATCTCTTGAGGTTGATCACTACGTCTTCAATATCTCTTCTTATTTCCTTAAATAATTTTGCCTTTCTATGTCTTTGTTTCTTTATATTCACTTATTTCATTATGCCTATTACCAATGTGAAGTCAATATGTAACGGTGTGTTCCACAATAAATTAATTAATCATAACTTTCTTTGTTCTAGAAGCTCATGGAGAGTAAAATGTGATATCCGACAGTTTGAAATTGAATATAAGTATTCATACTGATCTTTTGTTAAAAAACACAGGAAATTCTAATTCCTATTAGTGGTAACACTGGCAAAACAATTTATGTGTACATTTTTATCCAATTTACCATATTAGACACATAATAAAAAATTCAATATTCACTTTCAAAACTTTCTTTGCAAAAAAAAATCAGTTTTGCAAGCAGTTTTTTGAAAAATCCTCATCAGCGCTTTCTATGCTTGTGTTTCGGCCATTTTAATATCAGTCACGGTCACCTGATGAGAAGTATAGGACGAAAATTAAGTCTACTGCCCACAAACTTTGTAGCATCTATACTCCACACCTAATCGCATAGACCTCGTGTAGTGAGCATGTTGTACGATTCAAAAGGTCATTTACATGAAATTAACAGCGATATCAGATTTTAATAGCAGAGAAATGGTGTAACAGCTCATGATCGAAAGTTGTAGAAATATGTGTGAACTCTTACAAAAGGGATAAACTGGAATTATTGTAAGTGAGGAGATAAGAGTGATTTGATTGGATATTCGTGTTGCTTGTATATTTTCATATTTGTATTTCTGCACTGATCTACGTCTTGATTATGAAACTTCTGTAATATTGTGTTATGGTGCAACGCAGCTCTGTAATTGTGACCGTGTCGGTCGCTGATGACAGGGACTGTTTATATCAGTGTTGTCAAGGTCGATGCCACGAGCGGAAGTCCGCGGCACGAGTGCCACGACTAAATCGCCCCTCCACGCAGTTCATCACCCCGCCATAAGAGACAACGCCATCATTATTGTAAAATGGCGGGGTTACTAATAATTTATTTTCCAGACGCTAGTTGCGCAGAGAAGCTCGTATCATGCTACGGTGCCACGAAGCGTGCCACTACCACGAGTAGAAGACCTTGACACCACCGGTTTACATTGATCTAACATCAGACTGAGCTAGCTCAGTGACATGAACAATTGCCGCTTCAACGTAACTCATCGGGAGTCCAAAAGATGGATTTTTGACACGAGCTTCAGCGCTGCAGCTCTCAGTACAGCGAGGTCAATTTCAGCCGCTGTCTGTGGGCCGGTGGGTCGGCACCGAAACTTTGTGTTCCAGCGGGGAGGAACCCATCACGTTCCGGGATACAATTCACTCATAGATCTAATGGACCAAGTAGTTACTGGGAGAGGTGGCTTAGGGCATCAACTGATGTCACTGCAGTGTCGCTGACCGAAACACAGTTCCATTACCGACGGTGGCAGGACTTTCGATATTAGCTTCAAAGCTAGATCGAATTCAGTCGCTGTCTGGGGGAGAATTCTAGCGGCCGGCTGCTCTGATCTGTAGTTTGCCGTGTTTTTTCTGAACAACTCCAGGTAAATGCCAGAGCAATCCCCTAACAAATGGCCATTGACCACGCGGGATCTCTCCTTCCTCTTCCTTGTCCTGTCCTCACCTTACTTACATACACTTACACTTACAAGTAATGCACTTATACACATGCCGGGAGACTGGTGTGGAGCCTAGAGATTGTCCCAGCTGTGTCGGTGCCCCGCTAGTGGGAGATACCTGGTTGAGGAAACCCCACAATCCGACAGGTAATTCGACGCCGGATCTCACCATTCAGCAGGGAAAGATCACCGCCACCTCAAGAGGAGAAAAACATGCACTACACCTACGGGACTATCGACCTTATAAGTTGACGTTCCTGAACCACTAATCAATCAATCAATCAAAACCCCAAGACGTTGACGCACATGGAGTGTCGAAATACCCAAGCAGTGCCTGGATCTAACGAGTAGATCAAGAAGTAAGATGGCGCCCGCGCACGTACCTTGTGCGCCAGCGAGCGCGACGGCGCAGAGCAGCGCGAGGCGGAGGCCTCTGGCGGCGCGGGCGGAGGCCATGCTGCTCGGAGGGGCGGCGGCGCGAAACTGCACGGCCGGGGCCCTCCGCCCGGCGTCGCCTCCGCCCGCCCCCACCCCACCCCCGCCCCCGCCGCATCTGCGTGTCGCCAGCGGGGCTTCCTGAGCAGCCTTGCCTCGCAGCGACGTCGTCGTTGTCGTTGTCACCGTTGCGGAAACGGTTTTTTTGTACTTTCGTCGTGTGAGAGGCTCCCAGGAAACGTCGTAATGTGGGCTGTCTCTCGCGCCAAGGACCGAGGCGTTTGTAGACCGCCGGTTTCTAACTTTTCCTGCGCCGTGAAATCTTTTGGTTGTTCACTGAGCGATTTGGACTACAGAGGAATGTGTCTCACGGCCAGGTGCAAGACTCCCTATGAGACGCAGAGGGCTGAAAAAAACTGCACGTGCGGTTTTTCGAATGCACGCAGTCACTTTAGACGATTTTGGTTAGCTGGTGCGCGGATTCTGGTTACCTTTCGGGTATTAAAAGCGCCAATTGTAATCATCCACGTTTTACACATCGTTGTAGCATCACGGTATTTTGCAGTTACCGCTTTTATGATATTTCTTCCACTCTTCCTTTATGGTTCGAGAACTTCTAACTTCTGTGCAAAACTCATTGCTACAGCTTTTGAAGTCTTTGCTCAACATCTTTCTTCCATTATTTTTTCATGTCCTTATCAATTAATGCTTCAGATATTTATAAAAGAGAAGACATTTTAAGGACGTAAAATAATGTCCCTCCAATTTTAATTATTTTATAAATATTTATCATACATTTATAATAAGCAAATTATTATACAATGAAATACATTTGTTTCAATGAAGAAGTGAATCGCGCGAATGTCTTCGGCCTCAAGAGCAACAACTCGCATAAAGAACGCGAAAAATTACTCGTACCCTTCAAAAATTTGCACATAACCTTATTTAATGTTCTACTCTTGTATGTTCTCGCCTTACCACGTGCTTACGTAAGTAAACTTGTAATGCTGCGAATTACATGTTTTGTGGCTCTTAGATTCCGAAAAAATTAAGGTAAAACATTCTTCTGTCTGTCTGTCCGTCTGTCCGTTTCTGATGAACGCAAACGCTTAAAACTGTCAGACCATTTTCTCTAAAATTAATAATTCGTGATCGATCTGAGCCCTAGGTGTTTGAAACATTTTTATTTGGGGGATACTTTTACACGAAGCCTCAACAACATATTCAACATTTTCACAAAAATTGATCCCAATTTTTGGTGTAACCTTTGCCCTAGGGTAGCGTGAACAACTCATTGGCACGGATCTCATTGTGTTCAAGTTCTGATTTTCGAAAGTTGCGAAAGATAATAATTTTTCGGGGTCTTCTACAATTACAATAATGAAAATATCAATTTTCTTTCATGAGGTCTATTCATCAAAAATAGATCTCAATATAAGGGACACGTTCAGATAAGCAGTAGACGGGTGGGGCCTCTCCAGAGGCCCGCGAAGACGGGTACCGAAAGTTGT
>JAHLJT010009436.1:28543285-28556591 GCA_031308135.1 Acheta domesticus
AAAGGGAGCGAGAGACGGACAAAGGAGCGAGAGACGGACAAAAGGGAGCGAGAGACGGACAAAGGGAGCGAGAGACGGACAAAGGGAGCGAGAGACGGACAAAGGGAGCGAGAGACGGACAAAGGGAGCGAGAGACGGACAAAGGGAGCGAGAGACGGACAAAGGGAGCGAGAGACGGACAAAGGGAGCGAGAGAGGCAGAGAAAGGAGAGAGAGACAGAGAAAGGGAGAGAGAGACAGAGAAAGGGGAGAGAGAGACAGAGAAAGGGAGAGAGAGACAGAGAAAGGGAGAGAGAGACAGAGAAAGGGAGAGAGAGACAGAGGAAAGGGAGGAGAGAGACAGAGAAAGGGAGAGAGAGGACAGAGAAAGGGAGAGAGAGACAGAGAAAGGGAGAGAGAGAGACAGAGAAAGGGAGAGAGAGACAGAGAAAGGAGAGAGAGACAGAGAAGGGAGAGAGAGACAGAGAAGGGAGAGAGAGACAGAAGGGAGAGAGAGAGGTCGAAACCTGGGTGCGGAACCTAACGAAAAGCATGTGCCTATGTACACGCAAATACGCTAACGCAAAACAACGAAATAATGACTCTTTCAAAAACCCAAAGTAAACTGGTCGTCCTGTGGCTTAGGATCCTTGTTTCCTTACATCGACGTATAGAATGATCGCTATTCTCAAACGAATTTGCAATAAATCGCAATATTTGGAAGCCTTCAAGTTGTACCGTAGAGAGGCGCAACGGAGGTGATGCGCCTGGCGGTGGTTCTCTGGGAAGCGCGGGGCTTTGCTGGCAGTCTCGCGAGATACGCCGCCAACGCTGTCTGCGCTAAACCCTTTGGAAGTGCTGAGTTATAATGCGCTCGGAGGCTCTTCACACGCACGCTCCGCTCAAAGGCAGGCAAGTAGACGCTACAGCAGCCATCTTGCCTTCTGAGCGAGGAGCCCGCAGTCTCTTGGCCAGCGGTGCACGGCCCTCGCTTACGATCTCAGATGCTTTTTAAAGCGAATGGAAACTTCGTTGAAAAAAAATGGAGCCGTTTTGAGAAAACGTCATTTGAGTCTTTCTGAAAATGCACATTTTGAAGCTCATCTTCGCCCTAAACTATTGAGATTTCGAGAAACTTCACAAGAAAATATTAAAGTAGTTGTACTCACAAACTCAATAATGTATACACATTGCTGGTAATGTAAATGTTCAAGGAGTGAGGGGTATATAAAAATACATTTGTGTAAAAAACAAAAACAAACAAACAAAAGAGTACTTGAAAGTGTAATTAGTCACGTTATTAAATTCCTTTAGCTATATTCGTTTAAAAAATGTAAAGAAAATTTGGGAGGAGTTTTCCAGAAAATAGAGTTTAAGCGATTCTGAAAATGCGGAATTTTGAGTTTATTTTCACCGGAAACTTGATATTTCCACAAATTTGGTAAGACTTTATCTGAATCACATGTACTCATAAATGCAATACTGTATACGATTCCGGCAATGTGAATTTTAACGACATAAGAAACCTGTCAAAATTTACAATTGTGTAATTTTTGAAAAAAAACAAAAGAGTAGAGCAAATAGTATGCCATCTGTTACGATACGTTTAACATTATCCTTCCAAAAGTTTAAACAAAACATTTGGAGCCCTTTTTGAAAAAAATGTTTTTGATATTTTTAATATTGCATATATTTTACTCAATATTGCGTGAAAACTATTAATTTGCTTAAAATGTGCATGCGCAAAATGAAGGAATTAATTTAAAGTCAAAAAATTAAATTTTTGTAAATTTAAAAAAACAAAAGAAGACTGTAAACTAATGTTTTATCATCTCATGGAGTACATTAAGCACTATCCCTACGACAACGATTAAAAGTTTTAAAACATGTACATGACCTTAATAAAAGAACTCACTTTGGAGACCAAATTTTATATGAAGGATAAATCTGTATCTTCAATTTTGTAGGAAAATGCCTAAAATATTTCACATTTTGGCAATTTTAGAAAATTATTTTTTTATATAATAGGTAATTATAGCACATTTATATATAATTTCAATTCTTTTTAACTATGTGGCTAGACTGAAGGCCTTTAAGCCATTACAGTACCTACATCCTACCGCATTCTAACCTTTCGAATTCTGGCATTCACCCCTAATGGTCTCTTCATCGCATCAAAGCCGCGGAAAGGAGACCATAAGGTACGGCTGAGGAAAAATCTCCTGAAGGGGGAAAAACCTGCCGTCAGAAGAGTAAATGCTAAGCTACTAGATATTTTTCTTAACTATTTATTTGCGTGGGCATCTTCTCCATCCAGTCTTTGGCCTCCTCAGCCCTTGAAATCAAACAGCGCCACAGAAGATCGCCCGCACCACAGTCATTCCGATCAATTTACTACTCATTAACTTAATTATCGCTTACTGAATAATTATTACTAACTCATTGATTAATATTAGTGATTAAAATTACTGATTATCTTTACTGATTACCATACTAAATAATATTAGTAATTAGCATTACTGATTACCTTACTAATTAACATAATTATCACGTATTGAATTATTTATTTCATCTCCAGTCTAGGCTTCGCTCGTACTACTAACCAGTGCTGTTTTACGACTTCTTGATTATCGTTTCCCTGATAGTTCGAACTTTTCCTAAAAATGTTTCGAATTCTTTCATGAAGTGAGATCTATTATCAACTAATGTCTTTTGAGCGAGCTTTATGTTTCTAAGTAGGAAACAATAGTTCTCCATTCCCATCCATTTTCCTCTCCAAATTTCTGTAGCGCATCAATTTAACAGGATATGGATCCAATCTTCTCTATCACCGCAAAGTACACACTTTCCGTTGCTATTCGGATCCTTCATTATACGTTGCATCCACCCCTACCCTAAACCAAGCGTATCCCCCTCTTGCATCCCTTTTAAGTGTGTGTACGTAACTTTCGCATCCTTATACAGGACTCGTGTGAATTTGTACCACTAACGAACATTTTTCTGCCGATGCTGCCGGATATCTTGCCTTTAATACCCGAAAGTCTATCGGAATTAACCGTTCTATCTCCCGTGTTCCCCTATCCCCCACCATCTCCGGAGAAACGTCTCCCAGACCTGCGCGTTCTAGTACTCGTTTCGCTTTGTAACGACCATAGCGCTGATCGTTTTCCTGTAAGCACCTGCGAATAAGTGTGTCAGCCTCTTCACGTGCTAATCTATTACAAAGCTTAATGCCTTTCATTTTAAAATCTTTCTAATAATTCCTACATTACCTACCTCTCTTAAGATGACGACATTTGCTGAAAATCTAGAGACTTCGAGAATTAATATGTAATAATCTGTTTCGATGCTTTCTAATCTGTCTATTCTATCTACTCCCCAGATTTCCGCCCCATAATTCATAGCTGTGAGAAATAACGATTTAAACATTGTGTCTCACAACTTTAAAGACAATTACGGTATCTACGCATCATGCAACCGATTTCTTTGAGATAAATTCTTCCTTACTATGAGCAGCTACTATGTGACTATTCCATCCATCGTTCATGGAAAAGTTTGCACCAAGATAAGTAAAAGGTTTGGCACGGTCGAGTTCCTCCTGTGCGTAATACCATTTCTCTTTGTTACGCCAAATAAATCAATTCTTGAAGAGAACAAATTGTTTTTTTGAATATTGGTTGTTTTTTTGAATATTTACTTTTAGTCCCCATGCTACACTACATGCTTTCAGAAAATTCAGAGTTAACGGTGAAAAACGAACTTATGTAATCTTTATAAATGTATTTTTCTCTATTCATATAAAAATTAAGAAAAAATGTGGAGCCATTTTTGAGAAAATGTTGAAAATGTTCTAGGGCAGGTATTCCCAATTTTTTTACCACGCCCCACCAGTTGAGTGGAAAAATTCTCACGTCCCCTTGCTCATGTTTGTCTGGTAATGAATGAACCAAGTGTTATATTTGTTTTTTTGTATATGTTCCATCAAAGACTTCGTGAACTTCAGAGACTGAAAATAGTTTGGTAAAATGTTATAACTTCAGGGGTGTGACAATATCTTTCGCCTCCAAAGTTTCAGCTTCTCAATATGTATTGATGGCATCACGATGAGTAACTATATTCGATTCTTCACTCTGCAATTTTAGGTTAAGTTTGATCGAAGAGTCAATGAAATCAGACAAATAAGTCAACAATAGTTGAACAGTATTGTTCCCGCCACCAGGTTGCATAAACCTTGCCAATATATTTTGTTTGGAGAGCCAGCGTATTTCCATATAAAATAACAGCGTTATGTGATCTGTTCCTAAATCTTTGCAAAGAGTATACGAAATGTCCAGTATTTAAAGCGCTGTTTTCATGCAATTAACTACTTTAATGCATCATTTTAAGACATCGTGGAGTTTGTTCGAAAGCATCTTCACTGCCAAGACTTAACAGTGTACGAAACAATGAAACGCAGTCACTGCAGCATTTTTTCTCTTCACCAATTACACAAAGCCCGAGAGAGCACTAAGAATTAAAGTAGCGACGTCTGTGCATAAACCAATCAATTTTGCGCATGAAAGTTCATTTGTCAAAATAATCTGCTTTCTTCATAACGACACCTTTTGAAATTGTTAACAACTCTGTAGAAAACGGTGCCTCGTCATTTGCTCTTCCGTTTCAATATATTGAACATAAACTATTATATGAAAACATTGTGCAATGTCAGTACTCTCGTTCAGCTGTACTTCAAAAAAGGTAATTGTTTGTTTGCTTCATCTACTTGATTTATGATATATTCGGCCATATCATCAATGCAGCATTTCACAGAGTTACCAGAAAGCCGTATTCGTGATAATTTGTTTCTACTACCAGTGTCAAGAATAATATCAGCAACCTTCAACAGATATAGTTTAATAAGTGTCCATTCAATGACTTATCTTTTGCCCAGCAATAGAAGTAATTGCTCATGTGAAGTTTCAAGTCCTTTTTCAAATGACTGAGCAACAGATTCAGCCCTATCCAAATTTATGCGTTTTAAATTTTCAGATATTGTGGAAACATTTCGCGAGAAAAAGGCTGGAAAGGCGTGTAGAAAAAGGGGCGAGAAGCGGGCGGCGAGAAGCGGGCGGCGAGAAGCGGGCGGCGAGAAGCGGGCGGCGAGAAGCGGGCGGCGAGAAGCGGGCGGCGAGAAGCGGGCGGCGAGAAGCGGGCGGCGAGAAGCGGGCGGCGAGAAGCGGGCGGCGAGAAGCGGGCGGCGAGAAGCGGGCGGCGAGAAGCGGGCGGCGAGAAGCGGGCGGCGAGAAGCGGGCGGCGAGAAGCGGGCGGCGAGAAGCGGGCGGCGAGAAGCGGGCGGCGAGAAGCGGGCGGCGAGAAGCGGGCGGCGAGAAGCGGGCGGCGAGAAGCGGGCGGCGAGAAGCGGGCGGCGAGAAGCGGGCGGCGAGAAGCGGGCGGCGAGAAGCGGGCGGCGAGAAGCGGGCGGCGAGAAGCGGGCGGCGAGAAGCGGGCGGCGAGAAGCGGGCGGCGAGAAGCGGGCGGCGAGAAGCGGGCGGCGAGAAGCGGGCGGCGAGAAGCGGGCGGCGAGAAGCGGGCGGCGAGAAGCGGGCGGCGAGAAGCGGGCGGCGAGAAGCGGGCGCAGAGAAGCGGGCGCAGAGAAGCGGTCGGAGAGGAGCGGACGGAGAGAAGCGGTCGGAGAGAAGCGGTCGGAGAGAAGCGGTCGGAGAGAAGCGGTCGGAGAGAAGCGGTCGGAGAGAAGCGGGCGGAGAGAAGCGGGCGGAGAGAAGCAGTCGTCGCAGATTGGAGGAGATTCACCTTCTGAGGTAACTATTGGAAAAGTGGCAACGGACGACAGGATGGCGGGCCAGAATCACATTCTCACGCTAGGTCGGGATTAGGAACGCTAAGAATGAGCAAAATCCTTTATCACAGTTTAAAAGTGGTATTGTGCCAGTCTGTGTGCCATGCTCTGAAGATGGATCGTTTCAAAAACGCCTGAACATCGGATAGTGCCGAAGGGATGTCAATATGAATCGCTCACGGTACCGATTTCGCCGCCTGGTCAGCCAGCCCATCAGTCACACATGGCCTGGCGCCTGAGTATGAGATCATAGTGGTGAGACACTAGAAATGTATCAGTTACGAACCGATTTCGTCAGGTAGTCTGAGGAAGAACGGGAGACAGCTTGAAAAGAGTTGAGAGAACCAGAACAATGGCATCTCCAGATGTAATCATCGCTTCATTCCTTCGAAGGCCTGGCACTGAGTTTGGGGAAGAGTATCACATGATTTGACTTGCTTTCATACCACACGTGGTGGGCATGATAACTTAGGGAGGAGACGTATACTCTCCGCGATTAATTTTTACTCCCTATACGTACGTATACACGGAGTTATATACGTAGTATAGGGAGAGTTATGTAATGCTGCGCGAAAAAATGGCCAATTTTCGCCGGAAAAAATTAATTGCCGGGCCGTGAAAACGAAAAAGTGGATAAAACCAGTTGCTAAATTAAGAAAAGAAATTCTAACATGTGGTGTAGCCAGGAACCCTCTTTGTGGGTCCTTGATATCGAGAAACCAATTGAAAGGAAAACGTTCGTCTGTCTGTTCGTCTGTCTGCCTGTCCGTCTGTGAACACTGCTAGCGCCTAAACCATACGTACGATTTCTTCCAAAATCGATATTCCCCGGTCGATCTGATTCTAGTCAAAGCTTTGAGATTTTGAAAAAGATTCTTCAAAATTTGGGGGTACTTTACATGAAGCCCCCGGACATTTTCAAATTTTCTCAAAAACGGCTCCAAATTTTTTCTTTAAATTTCTTGTATGAATAGAGTAAAATACACTTATTAACATGGCATAGGTTCGATTTTCATGGATAACTCTGAATTTTCGAAAATTGTGAAAGTTTGAATTTTTTCGGCGTCTTTCTCCAACTACAAAATTGAAGATGGAGATTTTTCCTTAAAATAAAATGTGCTCTCCAAAGTGAGTTCTTTGTTTAAGGTCATATACATTGTTCTGAAAATGTTAGTAGTTTTCGCGCAATATTGCGTGCAATATGTGCAATTTCAAAAAAAAATTACAAGAACTAGATTTTCTCAAAAACGGCTCCAAATTTTTTCTTTAAACTTTTGGTAGGGATAGTGCTAAATGTACCCTATAAGATGACATAAACGCCATATTGCTGTATTCTTTTGTTTTTTCAAAAATTGCAAAAATGTAATTTTTTTACTTGTCTCTCACGTTGTCAATATTTACACTAGTGGCGAATAGTTCACATTATTATATTTATGAGTAAATGTGCTTTAAATAATGTCAAGTAAAGTTTATCGAAGACACAACCATTTTCTGTGAAAACTAGCTCAAATTTCCGCATTTTCAGAAACGCTGAATCGCCATTTCCTCAGTAATGGCTACAACTTTTGTCTTCAAACTTTTCGAACGGATAGTGCTAATGGCACTCTTTAATATGACGTAAAGTTTATTGTGAGTTTTTTTTGTTTTTTCAAAAATTATACATATGTAATTTCTTTAAAGGATCTCTCACATCTTTAATATTCACATACCAGCAATTTGTAAACATTATTATATTTGCGAGTGTATGTGCTTCAAATAACTTGCAACAAAGTGTTTTGAAAACGCAAAACTTTTCTGTGAAAATGAGCTTCAAATTTCGTATTTTTAGTAGCGCTAAAACGTAATTTTCTTTAAAACGGCACATAATTTTTAAAAGAAAATTGCCATTAATGACTAGGTTTTTGTGTTCTTTAATATTCTAAAGTTAATATTTCCGTTCTACCAATAGGAAACCGAAAAATTAAGAAAATGACAAAAAAATGTAGTTTGTGCGGTGATAGCTGGCAGCTGGCGAGAAAGAGTATGTGGCAATTCCGAATAGTTAGCGAAAACCGAAGGAAATAGAAAACTAATACGGGAAAGTCTGTGCCGTTCTGTATCACCACTAGTTACTTTCTAAGGTGGTTTTCCTGGTCTTCGCTCTGCACCTCTTGAAGTCAAAGTCGTTCGCCATTGGATAGTTTTTCAGTCGTGCCAACGCCTTCTTACTGGCACTGACTGCGCTTGAACACTTCGAGTTCTATCACGGGACAAATGTGTGTTGGAGTCTACCGGTCGTTTTGGGAATTACAATATCCGCAGCTTGTAGTACAGCACTGTTAAAATGTGCCGCCATTTTGTCTACGTCGTCAAAGTCGCCCTCTGAGAGACTGACATTCGCTTGAAATTTTTTGCTTGTCAGTACGTTTTACATACTATTGAGGATACTATTGTAATGTTCGCTTCCGTACAGGTCGTCTAGAATTATTGCGGTGTTACAGGTTGCAAGTGAAGGACTGCAGAGAGTACACATCAATACACGTGTTAGAGTTTCTGGCTGGGGTGAAATGAATTGGCTCACCTGAATTCAGTATAACCAAATTCGAGATATCTATTGCCGATTCCAACATGTCGCCTCTCAGAAAAGTGCGGGTCGAGCCCCAAAGAGAACTGTGGGCATTTACATCCCCGACTTTCAAGAACGGTGAGGGCCATTGGTTTATCAAGACCGAAAGTTCATCGTCGGATACACTCTGTTCTGGAGGGATGTAAATGTTTTAGATAGTGTGAGGGATGGAAGTTGTATCTGCACGCACCGCGTGTCAAGGGTTTCCACCGACATCAGAAGATAAGTGTAGACGCTGCATGCTCTGAAGTTAAAAAGAAAACACTGTATACAGTTAATACATTTTTCCAAGAACGCCTGCAGATGTTTTTGTCTATATACGATGGATAATTTTAACATATGCTGAAATAAATTGAGTGGTAATGTAGAGTGATAATCTTTATTTACTACTTTTGTACCATATTTTAATTTTAAATATTGTTATTTTACTGTATTTGTCTCTCCGTATGTTATTATTCTATACTAATTAATATGAAAATTATTAACTGAAAATGTGCAATATTCTTTGTACAATTTTTATAATTTTTCTTATTGTGTTTCCAAGATCCTATTAATATTCTAGGGGAAATTCCATTAAATGGATTAAACGGTGGCAATTTTATTTAAACACATGCCTATGACAAATCCATATTTTCAATAATTCAGTTCCTTTAATCTTTTAGTAAGACAAAAATATGAAAATAGGGAAGGATGAAAAACAGTTCAGAAAAAAAATTGCACCATTTTTGTGAAGATTTGGAATACATTTCGTAACTTTAAATACTACCGCTTCCCCTCCCCAAGCACGCTAGCAGGTGGAGCGCTTCGTGACCTTGAGTGGCAGACTGTTACATTAGAAATAAATCCGTTAACAAGACGCAAAAAAATCTAAATTACTCAAAAAGTGCCTTTCTCCACGTGACTAATACACAGTTCAATATTATATATGTATATTAATTACATATTTACATTATAACAGTCCGTACCGGTTGGGTTCTTTCGCAGGATTGTGGTTTCATTAAAGACTACAATGACACAAAGGAGACAAGAAGAAAAAACTAAGTCGTTCTCACAGAAAATTCGTGTAATTGGGCTTTAACGTTGTCTTTACACATACAGAAAGTCCATTTGAACCTATAAAACATCGACACACATTCATAAAATGCCATATGCTAACATGAAATGCCTTTCAAGTGGTTATGCACGCACGTTATTATCTTCTCTTATTTTCTCTCTTTGTTTTTAACAAATTCAGGAACGTCCACTACCTCCCTTAGGTAAGAAAGGGAGAGGGAACCCGATATTAACAATTACTGTAATACGAGTTTGATCAAGGTTTACTTGTGAGATTATTATTATTATTAATTATTATTATTAATATATTAATAATACAAAATTTCATTAAGATTCACATATGTCGGATTTCATGAATCCGACAAGCCGTGATTATAACACAATAATGAAAATGAAATAGTATAGGTATACAAGGTAAAAGTGCTAATACTTAACGAAAATGTACTCATAAATGATGTTCACTACTCTCTGTTTTAAATTTTTTACATATTTGTTGATATTAATGTTAACGAGTCCACTGGAAGTGGACACCATGTGCAATCACAGCACGTTCTTGTTAAAATCAAAATGGCTTGGGGTACTTTGTGAACACTGTTAAATACCGGTTATGTTTTACTAGCTTGGCGAGCTCGAAGTTTCTCATTGCCGTGGCAAGTCTATTACAAAGAAAGGAAGATAAGAAAGGCGGTTGCTACCGACCTCTGACCAGGGCCTTGGCCGCCAGCGTCCTGGAGCCTGCGACACCGGGGTGGGCCGGCGACGTAGAACATCGACTTCACACAGCTCGCGTTCTTTCGCGGCTGTGACGTGGCCACAGCAGACAGCACGATGCTCCACCACCGAAGACCAGAGCGCA
This sequence comes from Acheta domesticus, assembly GCA_031308135.1. Classification (NCBI taxonomy): domain Eukaryota; kingdom Metazoa; phylum Arthropoda; class Insecta; order Orthoptera; family Gryllidae; genus Acheta; species Acheta domesticus. The sequence continues at coordinate 28,553,614 of JAHLJT010009436.1, forward strand.
GCAGCGCTTTTATCGTTTCTTTTAAACCACTTGCTCCTTACACCACGCGCAGACTACTGTCCTAATGGCTCACTTTCCGCAATATCTTTCTGCTCTCACGTCCGAAAGTTTACTGCCCGAAATTACGCTGTCGCCCACCCCTCCGCAGGTCGCCGTTGCGTCTTGGGGGGTGGCATGCCCCTTCCGGTTGACTAGGTTGGCCGTTGGCGGCGGCACTGTGCGCGCGGCTTTCCGCCAGTTCGAACCCATGGCCAGCCGAGTAACCCAGGCTTAAGGTTTGGGAACCACATACAAATCTAATTGGATTAGTCTTTTCCCGGTCGTCATGATTGACAAAAATGATAGTTCAATTTGGAACAAACAAATTTATTTCAATATCTCATAAAAATATACACCGGTAAAGGTAGCCCAGATGTCATTGCAAACGCTTCTGACAGGAGAACCTAGAGCTCGAGTCCCAACGCTGGGAAGGATTTTCGACATAAACAAGACAGCTAAGTCGAATTCAGCCGCTGTCTGGAGAAGAATTCTAGTAATCGGCTGCACTGATAGGTAGTTTGCTGTTGGTTCTTTGATCAATACCAGACGAATGCCGGAGCAGTATCCCAACAAACCAGCCACAGACCGTGTGTGATCTTTCCTCCTCTTCCTTCTCCTATCGTCACCCCTTACTTACACGCACTTACACTCGCTACACTACCACAGTTCTTGGGAGACCAATCGGGAGCTTAGAGCTTGTCCAGGCCGGAGCAGTGCCATGTGGATGGGAGATACCTAGTTGGGAAACACTGCGAGCTGACGTAGGTCGGTGCCGGATTTCGCCTGCCAGCGGGGAAAGATCGCCACCAGCGATTAACGCCACCGCTTCCAGCGATTAAAACGTGCACTTCACATACGGGAATAAAAACCTTATCATTTGACGCTTCGGGAATCACTAATAAACCAATCGTAAAATAACGTGATGAAATAGATATGAATAATGTATCAATTAGATATATTGCCTCATACGTTTCTGTGCATTGCAATTACTTGAAACCGTTCAAAAATTGCAGGAGTTGCTTAAGTTACATGCCGTACTCTGCATAATACATTTATATTGTATAATGTTAAAAGGCTTACTACTCCTATATGTACACAAATGATATTCTTCAGCTCCTGGATCAACGACCCCCATCTCGATCAGGTTTTCATTCAATTTCACTGATCCACTGGGCGAATGTTGAAATGACCCCTTGTTTTGCTTCTGGACATAAATGTAGCTTCACCATGCGCAGGTTTTTTGAGTTATGGTGTTGTTGAGGTAGGAGTAGATGGGTTATATTTGTTTAAAATACAAAAAACCTCAAAATTGTTGTTCGCTTACCGATTCACATAAGTTTTCTATAACTCGGGAGCGAAAATGTATATTTTCAAATGTTACTAGCTTCGTTTAGTTGGTATTCTTTTATCGATATAGTTAAAAGTTAGGGAAGATATTCCAGAGGTCAAGAAAACGTGCTCTTATTGTACTTCTTGCCCATACGTCGTACACAATTTTTATTGTTCTTAGACAAAAAAAACAACTAAAACAAACAAACAAAAAAGTTTTGCAACATCAAGAACACCCTCAACAATAGCGCATTTCCATCCACAAGCCAATTCTGACTGCATCTCTACTTTACATACTGGTACTCTTGTCCACGTCCTCTGTATAAGAGGCAATAGTGCTGAAATGTGGCAATATAAGGAGAAGTGTCGCGTGCTTGGTGCGGAATGCTCGCTTACCCCGCGACGGCTCCCCATCCCCTCTGGCGCCGTAAACAAGAGTTCACTCAGAGGTACATCGCCAACCAGAGACGCCACCAGGGCCTTTTAACTCCCATATAACGTGGTGGAGACCATTGTAGTGGCGCGCTCTCTTACAGCACCTTCTTACAGGAACTAAAATACCAACTGCTGCCAACGATACTGTAAACGTGCGTGACTACTGCGTAGATTCGCGAGACGCAAGCAGGCGCGTAATGTTACAAAAAATAGTGCCGATGTTCGCGCTTTCTTCAGCAGTTTCTTACATGAATATGTATTGTATAATTGAACATTTAGAAGACACTTTTCGTATTTTTCACAAATTAGCCAATTTTTGTGTGCCAAGGTTGGCGAGTCTAAACTACAGCTGTACCTGGCGATACTAGCGCCTCCTATAGTAGCACCCTCTAGCTTTCTCTCCGGTTTTGATGGAGTGTTGCAAAGCCCTGGACGCCACTCTCACTGCCTGTGATGGAACAACAGTGCGTGTGCCCCTCCGAAAGAAGCGTGGCGTCGTGGTAGTGAAATAAACACGAGCTCTGTGTACAATACATACACGAGCTCTGTGTACAATCAGGTTATTTACAAGATTTTACAACTACGTACAACTCTAGGGTTATCTCCTCTATTCTACCTCCATTACTCCTATGCCCACTACTCCCATATCCTGGCTAATGTAGATGCTCTTTCCGAACATTTCACCGCGCCGGTTCCCAGACACCAGGGCAACGCATTCGCAATTTTATGTCTCGAGGAGTGCAGTCCCGCGCGAGCAGTAGCGACCTCACGCGAGGCGAGCAGAAAACGATGTCCCTCTGCCTGGGTATCTGCTGCATGAATATTTTTGGCGATCACGCGATGACCCACAGCCTTCCTGTGAGGGCGGTCGCGCGGCCCACACATGGCACGCCCTTGCGTCTTGGGGGTCATTCTACTGCCCCTCACCTGACCATATTTTTACCTCGCCCTTGACTCCCCCATCGGTTCCCTGCATTCCGATGACCGTCGGCCACTCGGTCGCCTAGCTACCAACTGATGGCGTTGAAGTAATGCTGCCGAATAAAGAGATTAAAATCAATGCGTGTACCCTCAATACGCTACGTGTGCGAGTTTAGGAAAAAGTCAATGAAATTCAGTGGCAATTCTATGGCAATCTAGCCGGCAGACGTTAAAGACCCAGATCATTAATTAGT